>JACMZG010001870.1:2884398-2919398 GCA_018340805.1 Microvelia longipes | reverse complement strand
TGAAAATTTTTTTTTTGGTTTAAAAATATTAACAGAATAATTTAAAGTTTCTAAAAAAACTGTTTTTGTCTACAGAGTTACTAAAACACAGTACAGGTTGTTGCAATTAGTTTTTACTGAGCAAGCACATTTTAATAAGCATCTAATAAATAAGAGCTTGGGTGGCCAGATTTCAGTTAACATCGAGCGGGACATATCGGACAAGCGGAGGGGTGGTTGGGGGGGGGGGGGTTGGTAGTTGTCCATTTATGCGACTCAGCTGTAAATACTCCAGTAAAAACTTATTAATGAGCAAAGGGAGGCAATAAAAAAATTGCTTAAGCAATAAATATCACTTTAAATTTTTGAGCATAAGCAAATCAAATTCTTAGTAAAGTCAACACTTCGACTTTAAACACACTTTGACTCTAAACTTCGACAATAAGCAATAATTAATAATATAGGTAAATAAATAGTCGCTCCACTAAAATGTATGTTAAAAAATATATAAGAGAGTTAACTTTCTGCCGCATCCGGCCATCATCAGTCTATAAAAAGCCAAGAAAATACAACTAACTTAAAATAACTAAAAATTAAAAAATACAAAAAGTCTAACATAAAGCTAAAAGCAAAATACAAAACAATAACTAAATTAAAAATAAATCGGCGAGAAGACAGAAACACGTACCATTCTCTGGAGAGCTAAGAACGATCGTTAGTAACGATCGCTTTCCAATCTTTATAGCGCACTGACAACGAGGGATTCCTACACAGTTAGGACGTACTCCCCTCTCTTGAAGCCAATACCTCAGTGCTATAGCCTTCGAACCTTCTTCTTTTACATTAATGGAGGTACCATAATCAATATCTTTGAGAATTTCGTAAGCCTCGAGAACATCGAGCCTAAGTCCTTTTTTCGTACCATAAAGTAGCAACTTCATGGGGTCCAGTAAAATGGGTTTTATCTTTCATATGTTTATAAAACCGGGTATTCCTTGAGCTAGACTTATGTTCAGCCAAACGGGTAGAAAAAGAGCGACCTGTTTGACCTGTATAGGTGCACTGACAAGTACCGCAGCGTATTCTATAAACCCCATTACGTTTATTATAAAGTTAGTTGTATTTTCTTGGCTTTTAGACTGATGATGGCCGGATGCGGCAAAGTTAACTCCCTAATACATTTTTGTAACATACATTTTAGTGGAGAGAGTAGTTACTTACCTATACTTGGATTACTCCACAGAGCAGTTATTTATATTATTAAATTAATAATAAGTTTAAATGATTTAAAGTATATTTGGTTTTTGAAAATATGAATTCCTTCATTTAGAATGCTGTTTTTTTAACAATATAATTTTACAGACAAAGAATGTTTGCACGGTTTGTATTTTATGACAAATTAAATAAAAATAGGTATCATTTATTACCTATTTTATAGGTAATAAATAAGAACATTTTAGTTTCGGCGAGATTTTAAATGTATGCGGGACAAAGGTGTCAATATGGGGACGCCTGACAACCCTAGGTTGAACATAGAGAGTTTTTGACTGGGAAGAATACTCTATGCTAGGTAATGACAGCCCAAGTATTTAATTATTAAGGTTAATTAACACCATATTACTATTAATTAAGACTACTAATATTATATTAATTTAATTATAATTATTGTCTGCCTCCGTGGCCGTGATCGTAAAGGCGTTCGATTTCGGCACCGGAGGTCCGGGGTTAGCAGCCAGGCTATGCTCTAAGATTTTATGAATAGTAATTGTATTAAAATGATTTCGCCAACTTTAATTAATTCTAAGAGTGTAGTAGATGCAACCCACCTGAGGTTGTTCCTGCAGGGTGAATACCCTGATGGGCCGAAAGGCCCTAAAACGGGCATTTTTTTTTAATTATAATTAATATAATAAATTATTATTGCTATATTATTATTATTAATATATTACTAGATTATTATTATACATTACTTACAAGATTATTACTATTATTACTATTAATTAAGTTAATTAAGATTTAATTACACCCAAGTACTACTTAATAGTAATCTAAGTCCATTTAAAGCTACCTAAGAAATTCATATAAATCTACAATAATAAATAAAAATTGATAACTCACTGCAACTAAATTTGGTTAGATTCACTAGTCTGCCAGTCAGCGATGAAAGGGATGCACTTGGTCTATAGAGACACCCTTTAGAGGGAGCTGCATATACCAATTGAAACCCTTTCTTTTACTAAGAGAGACTAAATAGCAAAGAGAATCCTAGGTAAAAGTCTTAGGGGATTCCTGCCCCCCTTAAGCCACATTTTAATGTATTTAAATAAAATTTTATGTTTAGGAAGTGAAGATAATATATATATATATATATATATATATATATATATATATAATATATATATTATATATATCTTATATATACACGTATAATCGACTTATTTAAAGAGAGGCAAATAACATATTTTTTCCTGTTGACCATAAATGTTGAACATTTTTAGTTTACACAATATAATTGTGTCAACTATTCATGTTTTGCAAAACTCGGTAGTATCAAAATGATATATTTTTAATTTATTTAAAGACACTGGATGGGACTGAAATAACAACTTCTTACTATTTCAGTCCCATCCAGTGTCTTTAAATAAATTAAAAATTATAGATATACAATGGTGACGAATACTAATAATATTAATGTAGAACATATTATTTTTTTTGGGGGGGGGGGCTTATTTCACCTTTTCAGCACTATGAATTATTATTACAGACTGGACCAAACAGGTCTATATGGTCATGTTATAAAGCTCTTCATGACAGGACCAGTTGAGTCAAATATATTTGACACAAATTATGTATTGACATGTACTTATCTATCATTTGTATTTTAACAATGAATATTAATTATTTAAACCTTCTAATCAAAGTTGATGGTTATGATGTTTCTCAAGATTAAAATGTAACCAAATACGTCAAACTGATTTGTAAAAAAAAAATTTATTCTTGCCATAAGCGAAACGGCAATTTGCTAAAAACTCATGTTTAACCAAGAAATGATGTCTTTTTTTAAAAGAAGCAGATCAAATACTTTACTCTCCAGTCTAAGTGTTTAACACAAATTAAATGAATAACAAAAACACATAAGATGCAAAATGAAATAATTTAAAAAAATCAGATAAAATAGAAAAATTAAACAAAACAGTTATAAAATTAAAAGAACGAAAAAAGAAATAAATCATCAAATCAAAGGAAAGAGAAGAATCATAAAATAAATAAAAAGTAATATAAATTAGCTATAAAAATAAGAAAAATATATAGATCAATGTGTAACCCTAAAAAACATAATAAATCATCAAATAAGAAAAACAAATATAAAATAAAAATTCTCACAAAACTGAAAAAGCCATAAAATAGAAGGAAAATAAATTATCATTAGTGAACCACAAGAAAACAAAAATAAAAAAAGTGATTCTACCAGAATGATAAAGAAAAATGTCAGTACTAATATGTTACTAAGGTCTTGCACTAGAAGTAACCCTATAAACGTGTATTATTTTAATCCAAATCAGTGGATAGTATGTTAGTAGCCTGAATCAGTGGATAGTATGTAGCCTGAATCAGTGGATAGTATGATAGTAGCCTGAATCAGTGGATAGTATGTTAGTAGCCCGTGGATCAGGTATGATAGTAGCCTGAATCAGTGGATAGTATGATAGTAGCTGAATCAGTGAATAGTATGTTAGTAGCCTAAATCGGTTGTTCTTAACAGGTCGGCTGTCGAATTGGTCTTTGGAGGCCCCAATATTTTTTACAGACAAAATAAAAATGCGAATTAAATGGGTCAGAGATCCACTTAATAATTTGGAAACATATTTATGATCAATTGACGAAGATACTTTTTGACTTGACCCTAAGATTCCACAATTAATTCAGTTAACAAAATAAAACTTTGGAAGAGTTTTGGATGCATTGCATGCGCTTACATAGTGGGGTTGAATACCCCACAATTATCAACTATAGCCATAAACAACTTATTGCCATTCTTAAGAACATATCTCTGTGATGAAGGGTTATTTTGATGGTGTATTGTGTATATTAAGAAACATAACGACAAGCAACCGCCTGCACAATTAATCTAGTCTTTGAGTTGTTTTTTTTATTCCCCAATTTTATAAATTAGTTGAAAGTATTTAACAACATAAGATTCACTACTTTAAATGTTTTTTACTTAAAAACTGTAATTTATTTAAAAAAAAAAAAACTTAAAAAGTTTCATTATATCATACTTTTAAAAGTTGGTGATTTCTTTAAATGAAAACTGCGTTAGAATATGTATTTGTAGTTATATTGTTACATATATAACAGAGTAAGAGGGATCGCCTCCTCCCTTGCTTTTGGGTTCCATGAATTTTTAGAGTTGCCGCGGTAGCCAAATAGTTAAGACCACTGGCCAAATAATATTTATTATAATCTTAAGTTGCCTATTAAGTTGGACTAAGTTAATATACACTAAAGTAACATTAAGTTAATAAACACTGTTATTTAGTGCTTTCAACAAGTTAATTAGTTAACTAATCAGTGTTGCTACACTGATTAATCGTGAAAAATATGTTTTGTCTATTTTTGTGGAACTTAGTAAAGGAAAGCAGCAGATTATTATACAGGATGAAACATATTAAAATCTAAATATTAGTGTTTTGATAAAGGAATAAATTTATTTAATCTATTTCAAAGCAAGCAGGTTTTAGCTAATTATTACACATAGCTCATTATATTTTCCATTTATGATATGTCTATTAGTTTTTGACCCACAAGTGGCGGGAGATCTCTGGGCTCTAATCGGTTCCTACCAATAATAATGGGAACGCATTGCTACCTACTATGTCAAAATTAATTGTCCTAGTTTAGTAGACGTTATAGAGATACGTTACGAGACGTTACTTTATAGTGAAGTTAGGCAATACTAATAATTTAATAAACTTCTAGAAATCAATAGAACCATTTAAATAAAAAGTGTCTCCACAGTTCAAGATATTTATTTACAATAAAGCAGGCGCTTTCGATCTAACTTGAGGTCAATATTAGTGCCTATTAAACAATAAAGACATTTATGCTCTTTCTAAAACATCCAAAACTTCCAGAGATTAATTTGTTTTAAAGTCATTTTTTTTACACAAATATAGAGCCAGTCGTCAAAAATTTTTGGGTATACCGCAAATCTATCAAACAATAAATCTGGCAAGTGGTCACAGAAAGGCACCAAGCCTATTTGAGTATGATTTTGAAACTAAATCTGCAAGGTTGAAGCAGAGTGGCTCACATGGCAGCTACACAATAACAATGCCATACTTCATATAATATTACAGTACTATTTGAAAACTAAAATTATTTTTACCATCTAGCTATAAAAATACTAAATACTTCTAAAAGTAATACTGTTTTTTTAAATATATACATTTAAAAAAATCGGGTACGGGGTACCTAGGAACTCTTCCTCATCTCACTATTCCGAACTCGCTTAGCTAGTCCTCAAAATATGAAAAATGCTTATTTTATAATTTTGAGCATCTTCAGTCTCGCTGTGCTCCTCCTTACACAAGAAAGGCGAGTCCTGAGCCTAGTGGTCACTGGTCATCTACTGACAACACTATAGATGCTCCTTAAAAAATTGATCTGACAATAACCATGGAACCTCACCAAGAGAAATAACAAAATTTTTGAGCAAGTATAAATAAATTATATATTATATGGCTGTATGGTCCAAGTCGACCAATGCCAAAAAAACCAAAAAAAAACCATGGAACCGAATTTAAATTAAACACACCAAATGTCAACTCAATTGATTTTTAACGACTTTTTCAAAACTTGGAAACATGCTATTTGAACAAACTTGTAAATAAAAGGATGAAACTTATCAGGCATTTGTTTTGATCTCATACAGCACTATACGCGAGCCATATTTACAACGATCCAATCATTTTTTGTGTTTTTTTATGATTTTTTAAAAAAATATTCTTCCTAAGGCATTATTAATGGCGTTTTAGGAAAATGATTTTATCAGATTTAACAATAAACCTTTAGATTGATTTTTCTCACTAGGTTTTAACTTGCTAAGACAACACTGTGAGCTTCAAACATACACACAACCATACCCATAGAGATATATACTAGAGGAGCATAGCCTATCTTAATACATTAAGAGGCCTGAAACATTTTTAGTGGGGCTCTCAGGGGCTCTGTGTAACCTTGTTGAAACCTCCTCCAAGAGGGAGTTAAGGTTATAATTAATCAATTGTTTTTTGGCTTCCCACAGATTGTGTTGTGATTTGTATTTTAAACATTCTAATAGTTAATTTTTTCTGTTTTTTGTTCTGTTTATTGATGATAATGATAATCGAATGTGGTCAGGTTACTTTATCGATGTTTCAAAATTCAACCAATAGGGCCCCTCTAGTAATATATCTTCTATGCCCATACCTGACGAAGTAGATTTAAGTGGAATTCTCTTGTAGATGTGTGAATTTCGCCCCCACAAGAGATTAATTTCACTTAGGCATTGTAAAAATGCCTCTGGAGTTCTTAAAAACACCAAATCAGTTTGGATAATTCAAGTGAAATTCCATATTCAAATTTTCTGTGCTAACACAATACTTTTCCTGTATACCTACGCTTGAAATAAAAAAAAGACAAAATAATATTTACATTTTTCATTATTTTTTTGGGGGGGTTTTACAACCTAAATTACAATGACTAATGTGATTCCTAAAAGTCAACAGTACAAAAGCAATCACTCTAAACTGCACCCTACCAGCTTGTATAGCAATCATCAGCCAGCTAGCAAAGCAACAAATCTTTCATTTTAATGCACTTACTTCGGCAAAGTAACGGTAGAGCCCACATTGACTGATCTGCAAATTAGTTAATAAATATTTAATAAAATTCAATCGACTAGTCATTAGATTAGTCATAAAAAAATAAAGGATGGTTTTAATATTAATAATTAATTCAGAAGTTAAACATTGAACTTGTTATTGAATAAAACTGATCATACTAATTCTGTCTATAAGAATGGTTTAAACTTATAACACGAAAGGCGGTTCAATGGTGGTCTTAAGTAATGCTGCCACCCTAACAATATACAATTTTCTTATAAAAAAGTTGGCAATACTTCCGGTTGCTGAATTATTATGTCCTATTATTAATTAATGATTGATTATTCATAAAATATTAATGTAAATAACGGCGCATTACAATATTTTAAGAATTTTAAATAGTAGTTTAACGTTTTTAATTAAAATTATATTAAAAGTAGTCCTCGCCAACTAAATGTAGATTCTTGAATTCCACTACCCTTTTGCTATCTAAGACCGGTTTTATTAAATACTAAGCAAGTGTTTTTAAGTTATTATATTTGTTCTTTACGATATTTTCTTTATTAATGGATGACACTTATTTAAATTAATGTTTTGTTGTTAAAGTGGTACCCCTACTTAAGACCACCAGTGAACCGCCTTTCGTGTTATTAGTAGTGCTCCTTCTATATATAGTATTATTCTAAGGCTATACTATGATTATCTGATTCTCTTTTTTTATCAAAAGTTTTGCTTTTTATGGAGTTTTAGTTTCTTCGTACAAAGATTTAATTTTACCAATTTAAGACAAAATCAGGCTCTGAATCTATAACCATAGTATAGAGCTTACCCTGTATGGGGTAGGAAAACATAAAGAAAATACAAAAGCTGCGAGAAAATTAAAGCACATTTTAGACTCCAAGGAGTAAATGACTTAATTACGGCAAGTTCATTCCTTTATAAACAATTTTAATATGATCAGAGGTATTAATTTTTTTAAAAGCACAATATTAATAAATCATGGAAATTATCAAGAAACATTAAAACAAACAAGTTTATTCTCTATACAAAATAACTTTTATCAGAGGCCAGTGTAATATCACACACAATTAAACAAAAATTATTATAATCAAAATTTATTGTTTAGATTTTCATGTCATGTCATGTTCAACCTACTGTTCATGTTTTTCAAAACTCGGTAGTACCAAATGATATAAAAATTTATTATTTGACAACTCTCCTAATTTTTGTATACGTTGAAATAATGAATATTAATTATTGAAGAAAATACAAATTGTCAAAAAATATCAGATGGCCGTTTCAAAATTTAATTTTTATCTGGTTAGTTATTTTGTAATTTAATTTAAAAACTCAGGTACGGGGTACCTCAGAACTTTTCCTCATTACATCGGATTCGCTACGCTCATCCTCGCAGATTCGGACTCGCTTCGCTCGTCCTCAGAATTACAAGTCGTTAAATTTATTATGCAACACGTCTTCGAACTCGCTTCGCTCGTCCTCAGATAGTAAATACATTCGTTTTATTCCCAGTGGTCATTTATCCAGGCACTGACCATGCTCGATGCTGCTTAACTTTTATAATCCACCAAAAATCACGGATAGACTTGTTGTGTTATAACGAAACTTAGTACACTTATTTGTTACGTCCAGGGGTACACCTGTATCATTTTACAATTTTATTTTACAATTTAAAAAAAAAGCGTATTCAAATCATTCGATAAAAATTGAACTAATGCTGATAATAAAGCTTAGCACATATGTTAGTCTTATACATGGCTACAATCGGATCGCATCATTTTTACGTGTTTAGCATAAATACACTGGACGCTACGCTGATAACGGACACACATAAACACACATACATAAAGGCAGACAACTTTGTGAAAACCTCTCAGGATGCCTTAAAATCGCCTGAAACGGATAATTCCGGTTTCATCCTGGTTTCGGATTTTCTGCAAGCACAATACTTTTCCTATAACTTATACCTACGGTATAAATGAGGAAAAGTAAAAATTGAAATTACACGGCCCCTTAAAAGGTTATTATAAAATAAAAAGATAAATTTGTGTGTGGTATTTACCGGCAACGGATTCGTGCATATCTTCAGTAAGGGATTGCAATTCTGCCCTCTGAGTGCTGTGATTGCTAAAATGACTGCTATTTCGATTGCTTTTTCCTGATCTTCTTCCTCCCCTACCATATCTTTCCACATCTACAACAGATTTCCACAATATACAAATTCAGTAAAGAAAATGTTCTTTAGACAGGGAAAATATGAGAAGAGGAAGAGTATGCCAACCTAGGTATCGACAGGTCAAGGTTTAGACTTTCTTTCAGTAAAAACTTTACTAATTTTATTTCAATTTAATTAACTATTTTATTTAAATTTTACACATCTTTTTTTTATAATAAACACTATAATTAGAGTAGGTATTTAATTGTTGATTATGAAAACTAAATATAATTCCATACACTTCTTTAATTAGTTCTAAACTAGAGTACAACACTAAACTTGTTATTGAATAAAACTGATCATACTAATTCTGTTAATAAAATGGTTTGAACTTAAAATAATACTATATATAGAAGGAGCACTACTGATAACACGAAAGGCGGTTCACTGGTGGTCTTAAGTAAAGCTGCCACCCTAACAATATACAATTTTCTAATAAAAAAGTTGGTAATACTTCCGGTTGCTGAATTATTATGTCCTATTATTAAATTAATTATTGATTATTCATAAAATATTAATATAAATATCGGTGCGTTACAATATTTTAAGCATTTTCAATTGTAGTATAACGTTTTTAATTAAAATTATATAAAATGTAGTCCTCGTTAACTAAATGTAGATTCATGTATTCCGCTATCCTTTTGCCATCTAAGACCGGTTTTATTAAATACTCAGCTGGTGTTTTAAGTTATTATATTTGTTCTTTACAATCTTCCTTTATTAATGGATATTTATGACACTTATTTAAAATAATGTTTTGTTGTTAGGATGGTACCCTTACTTTTGACCACCAGTCCACCGGTTTTCGTGTTATCAGTGGAATTACATTGTGTTTTATGGTCCTGTGCTCCTTCTATATATAGTATTATTCTAAGGTTGAGTCAAACTCTTTAGCGAGGTTCAAACAAAAACTGTAAATAGACTGGCTTACCGAGCAATTATTTACTTTAAAAAATAACTCTGAAATACTTGTAGCTGTAAATTTTAATTCTTTGACATGTTGAAGGAAATTCTTATATGTTTGCTTTGGCCACAGAGTCAATTTTGCTGAACTATTTGCTTATCTGTTTTAATAGTTTTGATCCTCAGTACCAGAGAGATATATTACTAGAGGGGCCCCATTGGTTGAATTTTGAAACATCGAAAAAGTAACCTGACCACATTCGATTATCATTATCATCAAATAAACAGAAAACAAATTATTTAGTTCAATTATTTACAGAATATTGAACTAAATAATTTGAAAAATTATTTAGTTCAATAAACAGAAAAAAACAGTAGTAAATTATTTAGTAGAATGTTTTAAATACAAATCACAACACAAACAATCTGCGGGAAGCCGAAAAAATTGATTAGTTATATCCTTAATCCCTCTTAGAGGAGGTTTCAATGAGGTTACACAGAGCCCCTGAGAGCCCCACTTAAAAATATTTCAGGCCTCTCAATGTATTAAGATAGGCTATGCCCCTCTAGTATATATTCTATGCTTAGTAACAATATACGAACCTCTAGAATGTTTGAAATTAAGTTAGTAAGTTTGTTTTAAATTTGTATTATTAATTTGGTAATAATTGTTTTGTTCATCGATGTTTCAGATTAGGCTTTGATAATTATTTATATTTATTTTTAAATAATTTAAATATGATTACTACCCTCGATTTCAAGTAATATAATAATGACAACAATAAGTAACAAATGAAAGATCTTTCTATGAGTAACAACAATACAACCAATTTTGTGAGATAAACAAGTAAGTGAAATTTGGATTAAAAAATGAAATTCAAATTAATAAAAAGTTACTTAAATGTAAATAATCATCAGACTTTAATGTTTGTGACGTTGGTAGCTTTACTAAATATCAGTTTGAATAGTTATAGAAATTTGTGTGTAAAACAAAATAAGTTATTGAAATAGTATCAGTGATAACAAACCATACAAAGGTATGAAAGCCATGCATATAGTAATAAATTAAAAGAAAAAAAATAGTTATACCAAAAAGCAAGAGCATTTAAGAACAAATGAAACAAAAATTAAACAGAGCAACATAAACAACAAAAAAAAAAACAGAAATTATTTTTCCATCCAGCAATATAATATTTAGGTGTCCTGGTCGTTTAAGGGTTAGGACGTGAGTCTGCCACCCAGGCAATCCGGGTTTGATCCTGGTCAGGGCTTCAAGGATTGTCATGCGAGAGATTGACTCATGCCGTCTTTCGAAAGGGACATTGTGCCGATGGTTCCAAGCCTGTGAAGTGTCAGGTACTCGTAAAAGATCCCTAATCCTAAATGAACCTTGGTTGAGGCAAAAATTAGCTCCCACAATGTTTATGTATGAAATATATATGTTCATGTCTTATAGTTTTAAAAGCAGGAAAGCTTATCAGGTAGTAAGGAAAGCTTATTCAGGTAGTAAAGGAAAGCTTATTCAGGTAGTAAAGGAAAGCTTATTCAGGTAGTAAAGGAAAGCTTATCAGGTAGTAATTCAGGTAGTAAAAAAGCTTATTTCAGGTAGTAAAGAAAGCTTATTCAGGTAGTAAAAAGCTTATTCATATAGTAAGGAAAGCTTATTCAGGTAGTAAAGGAAAGCTTATTCAGGTAGTAAAGGAAAGCTTATTCAGGTAGTAAAGGAAAGCTTATTCAGGTAGTAAAGGAAAGCTTATTCAGGTAGTAAAGAAAGCTTATTAGGTAGTAAAGGAAAGCTTATTCAGGTAGTAGGAAAGCTTATTCAGGTAGTAAGACACGTGTTCTTTCTAGTAGAAGCTATAAAACTCTCTAGTTAGGACACAACCCTTCTGTGCGTTAGACAGACTGCACTGGCATGAGTATTTAACAAATAGAATTCAATATACAAAATTGTCAAAATACATAAAACAATGTTATTAACATTTTTTTAAATTCCATTATATTGTACAGAGGGTTGTTTATCTTATTCATAGTTTATATAAGTAACATACTGCCATTATGTAAGGGAATTTTTAAATGTATTAATTAACAACGTAATTTTTATATATATGTCATTCGATTTAACTGGAAATAAAGCTGATAATGAATTTTAATCATCCTACATTTGTTAACCATACATAGTAGTATATGCGTACATTAAAGTTTTGTGATTACTTGAAATTTTCGCTGAGTCATTATTGTGGGTTAATAACGTCACACATATTTCAAAACAATATGGTTTGGGACATTAATGATTTATATTTTTGTAGCATTTTCATTTCAATTCGATCGAATAAAATTTCCAGCGTTCGAAAGTTATCGGGTCTTATATAAACCGATAACTAGGAACAATATATTGTATGTTTGTAATACATACATACACACACTTATTTTAAATAATTGTTGTTTTGTTTTAAAGAATTATCAAAGAACAAATGAGGTTATGAGTTAGAGCCATGGAGGAGATTATCTCTATATATATATATATATATATTATATATTATATAATATATATATATATATATATATATATATATAATATATATCCCTTCATCTCACTTTCATAAACCTTCACTTCTTCTCTCGCCATCCATTCGACTCACCGACTGTTTGCTCTAACGTAGTTAGTTTCTTCTTGTAGTTCGCGTACTTTCCGCGCGCTGTTTTTTGTTATCAGCCACTTATCACCTGTTAATTCCTCCTTTGTTAAATTTTTATTTTTAATGTTTTTTCATTATTTTATTTTAATTGCTTTTGCTAAACAGTTAAACTTTTTTAACAGTTTTTATGGTTCTTTCATGGCTGCATAAGTAACTTCACGATTCATGTAAGTTCTCTTTCTGTTTTTGCTCTTTAATCTAGAAAATTGTTATCACTTGTTTTTTTGTTCTTGTTTACTTTTCTTTCTTTACATCTTGGCCCATATTTTTTTTACAGATGTCCTGAAGATGAATACATTAACTTAGTATTTCGAAACGTCGGCAAATGAAAAATTGAAAGTTTTTTATTTTGTAACAGACCGAATCCCTGAGTTGAGTAGTTCTTGGAGTGTTGTTTGATATATATATATATATTATAATATATATATATATATATATATATATATATATATATATATATATATATATATATATATATATATATATATATATACATATACACATCAAATATATTTATACATTCTTGTTAAGTATGTCCCATCCTCCCAAAAATCTACTACCCACTTCTCACTCCCTCCATAGACCACAGAAGAGGTCTAAGTGCCTATGAGATAATCTCCCTCCATGGCTCTAACCTCATAAGCTCATCTGTTCTTTGATAATTCTTTAAAACAAAACAAAAATTATTTAATCAGCTAGGAGTTAACATGATGTATGTTAATCGAAGGAAGCAATCCGTATTTCACTGAGATATAAACCAGGTTATCGCAGGTTTTTGTAGAGATAATAATAAGGCACGGAAGTATGATAAATTCTTCAAGAGGTTAACCTATTAAACTATTACACACATTATGTCTTACACTGAGCTTTTCGACAACAAAGTCAAATTCGAATCCATTAATAAAAATAAAACAATGTTACCGAATGTAAAAAAAGCAATCATTACCGAATAAAATTATTTATTCCAGTGTTGACAAATTAACTTGTGGGCTTAATTATCTTAATCACACACATACATATTATGACGTTTCTTATTAAAATCAGGCTTAGTAAAGCTTGGAAAAAGATCGCATGTTACAAAAGTTTTTTTTTGGATTTCTTGAGCATTCTTAACGTGGCATGATAAATTGAAATCAAGTAGCATGCTAACATGGAATATTTTTTATCAGATCCATTTCACACAGGTATAATAAAGTTATTAAACAAATGAGTTTTTAAATAAAAACCCTTTTTTATTAATTTAGCTGTTGAAATCGACTAATTTAATACAATTAGGGTATTTTTGCGAGTACTGACAGTCCTAGAGCCGTACCTGAAAAAATGTGACTCATTTTTGTACTACTTCAAACCAATTTTATTTTTTGAAAATATACCTTAAATTATGAAGAAAACATAGTCTGTCTATCCAGAGTGGAGCCCTTCATATTGGGCATGCTCAAAATTTTATAAAATTGCAGAAATTTCAGTTTTCTTGAAATAAGTGGTTCAAAACCACTGACTTTACCGCTGATAAAAAATGTTCTATAAAAGCGAGTGTTTTAATCATCAAAATCAAATGACTACAACAAAGTTATGTAAAAAACCTCTTCCAAAAACTAAAAATGGTTAATTTATGTAAGTCAGCGAATTTCTTTGAACAATATTGGCTTTTTGTGCATTTTTTTTGGCCATATAACAAATGACATAACTTTAGTTGTAGTTATTCGATTTTGACAAAATAACACTCGTGTAATAGAAAATTTTATCAGCTTTAATAAATGTTATCTTCATGCTTTGCACACGACCTACGGGGAACCACTTACTGCAAGAAGACTGGAATTAGTGCGATTTTCTAATATTTTTGAGCGAGCGCATTCATATGAAGGGCTCCACTCTGGATAGGTAGACTATGCTTTTCCTTCATAATTTAAGGTATATTTTCTTCAGAAATATTTGGTTTGAAGTAGTACAAAATGAGTCACATTTTTTTTAGGCCTGGCTCTTGGATTATGACCAATTAGATCAATCTGACCAAAGGGCCGTTTTCAGCATGTTGTTCCCGGTTAGCATGTTATTCGGTGGGCGTATCTAAAAAATCAAGGTGTTTTTGCTGATCAAAGTGACGGAAAAAAGTTAGGTTATTTGACTAAGGTCTACCAACATTTTTGTTAGTTTTACCAATTTTTGTTTTTTTGCCCTCTTTGTACGCATTGTACAGAGTTTTACTTTTGTACTGCATTACAAGTGCATTCTACCTGCATTACAATTGCAAGTTAAAAGTTACTGTAATTTTTATACTGATTGTTTAATTATATTTTTAGTAAGTGGTCAGGTTACTTTTCGATGTTTCAAAATTCAACAAAATAGGGCCCCTCTAGTAATAATATCTCTAAGCTTAACCTATGTTAAAATCAGACATGCGTGATCAGCTGATTGCTGGCACAAAATAAAAAAATGAATAAATGCGCATGCGCTTTTTAGGATTTAACGTTTTTTTTACTTAATTTTATTGGCAACCCTGATAATGTTAGGAGAGTTTTTACTTGCTTTCGTGTTTTCGTAGTTTATTT
The DNA here is from genome assembly GCA_018340805.1 of Microvelia longipes. Classification (NCBI taxonomy): domain Eukaryota; kingdom Metazoa; phylum Arthropoda; class Insecta; order Hemiptera; family Veliidae; genus Microvelia; species Microvelia longipes. Next base: position 2,904,169 of record JACMZG010001870.1, on the reverse strand, counting down.
ACGTAATAGTTTATGATTTTGTATTAAATTCTGTGAAATAATTGTTACAATAAATAAGTTAAAGAAAAAAAGAAACTATAGTAAAGGTAAATCACATGTTTTTATAAGATTTTGAAGAACGTACAGACGACAGTGTATTGCCTTAAATGTAACTTAAAATTACGATTCGTTTTATTATATTCAAAACTTTTTGGTTAAAGTTGTTACATTACTAATTGCAATTAACATTTGAAGGGGAAAAAACAAATATCACTCGCAAAAATTAACTAAATTAAGAAGTGCAAACGAAAAAAAAGTTTAATTAACCGCAAGTTTGAAGTAATTTAAACAAACCTATTAATGAAAGATTTGGACTTTAACTTCTATTGGATGTGACAAAAAGTATTTCTTACACAAATTTTTTACATTTTATACTAAAATGTACAAAGAAATGCAATAAAAACACAAATTTTGAGTACTCTAAATAGTTTGTTTACATTTACACAAGTAAAAACAAAATGGCCGCGCTCTCTACTTCCTTCCCTACTTGGTTTATTATTACTTTACTCAAAACATTGAGAGGCCTGAAACATCTTTTTGGAGCTCTCAGGCTCTGTGTAACCTCATTGAACCCTCCTCCAAGAGTGAGTTAAGGTTATTAAAAATCATCGTTTTTATTTTCGTCTTCCCGCTTATTTGCGTGTTTAATTTGTATTTTTAAAGGTCTCCTAAATAAGTTACTGTAAATTTGTACTGATTATTTGATTATAGTAATAAGCGAAGGTGGTCAGGTTACTTTTTCAAAATTATTGAAACATTACATTTCATTGTAATGCTTCAAAATTTAACCTATAGGACCTCTCTATTAATAATATCTCCATATCTGAGAAGACATGAATAATAAATAAGGACACCATTTAAAGAAATATAAGAAATAAAGAAATAAAGTCAAATAACCACGTTGCTTGGTTAAAGTTAATTTAATTATTGTTTTTTAGGTTTAATAGTTATCTATGCACCAAGGGAGTAAATAATGCTATTATTTCCCTGAGCAGTTGGTTGGTTCCTAAGCCGTAAGCCGAAGAAACCAAAGTAATTAACTCCCGAGGCGAAGCCGAGGAGGTTAAGACTATTAACTCCCGAGGCGAAGCCGAGGATGTTAAGACTATTAACTCCCGATTGAGGTAATTTGGAGGGGGAAAGTTGTATTTTACTCCCAAGGTGCATACTAGATTTTATCTCCAGAAATTGATTTTATTTTAATTCGTTTTGTTGTATTTTATTCTAATTATTTTGGTTGAATTCTCTTATAAATTTTGGGGTTGCTGCCCCTAAAAAATAAAAAAAATTGCTCCAAACAACTTCTTTTGACCTGAAGCGGATTTTGGTCGAGTCTCCCTAATAAATTTTAGGGGTGCAACCTCCCGGGAAATTACAAAAATTGATCGGTCACCTGCATAAATTTAGAGATTAATACTCCCCTAAAATTGATATAATTGGCTAAAATAACCCAATAATAGGAAACGCTTTTTATTCCCAAGGTAGAAAAAGTTACTTTTCACTCCCTTGGGAGTGAAAAGTGATTCTTTTCTCTCTAAAAACTAGTCAATATACTTTACATTATACACTGGCTGGAGATAAAATAGTTTTCCTAATCAATTACACGAAGGGATGTGAGAAACTCGGAAAACAAGTAAAACCATTTATGAAATCAATTTAAATCATAAGGCGGAAATAAAACTAAAAACAAACTTTATTTGATATTTCCTTTGCTCATTCCAGCTTTAACCTACTTGAAGGTTTAACCTAATTAAGAGGGAACTCACAGGTTATGAGGAAGTTTAAAACAAAAAATATATATCTAATTAAAATTGTGGTTCCCTTGCATAAATAATGAAGTTACAATAAAAATAATAATGTTCCAATAGTTATCTAATGAAAAGCAGTAAAATTTAAGTGAAAAAAAAGTTCGTGAGGTTTATCCGTTAAATACGATCGCCTCGAAAGGTACATACAGCGTATCGGGGGATCTATTTAGACTCATCTTACCTAGTTCTAGCGTATGCGATCGGATCCCTCCGAATGGTTCATATAGCTAATATTACCGTATTGAGAGATCGTACTGTATGCGATTTCGCGATTTAGATGTGTGTGTGAACGTTTTAATTGATATACAAAGTGAACAACCAACAGCATAGATTCGGGTTGAACCTAAGGTGCGATGATAAAGAGGTGATAGGAAGGTTAAGGTAATAGAAGAATTGGAGGGGGGGGGCTTCCATAAGTCATTACTAGGCTTTGGAGATGAAGTGGAGTATTTATGCTCAGGTAACAAAGTAGTCGACCTTAACTTTTTACTAATTTAAATTAAAGAACCTATATCCCGATGGGGTCGTAGCGAGCCTCATAGGCCATCGGAGGGGGAACGAAAGGCGAGGCGTTGAAAATTAGCTAGATACATGGGAAAATGACACGTAACGATATATACTAAAACAAAAATATGGAGGCGTCGAAAATTCGCTAAATGCGTGACGAAATGCCATGTGAGCAGAAATAATACAAAACAACAACGGGAAGGTCCTTCCCAGCTTAACTGACAAAGCTTATTTTTTGCATTAAGGGATATAATACACTCCTATCAAATTTAAATGCATGCGTACTAAATTTTAATTAGGTCGAATTATTTTTCCGCGTTTTGTATATTTTTGCGAGTCATTTATGTCACTTATTGCCGGTTAAAAATTGCCATCATTAAAAAATTATTTTCTTTATGGCACAACTAGGACCTAAAGATGGATTTTTTGTGCAAACTTCAACTCTCAAGTTTAAGCACACTGCTATAGTGAACAAACACACACGGACACAAAGACAAACAATTTAGTGAATCTACTCAGCAGATTTTTAACATCTGAAACGGATAATTCACGTGTCAATTATCGTGTCGAATTTTCTGGCAAGCCAAGGTGGAATTTTGGTAGGCCCAAAACAGTTTTGCCGGTTTTGGCTTGAAACTGATTTGTAGGCAAGAATGTAGGCCCCTACGCCAGGCTAGTGGCAGACTCTGACGTGAACTCGTTCAGAATTTAAACACTACCTCGCTAGTTGCGCTCTGCGCGAAATAGTGACAAAAGAGATCATCTAACGCATGCGCCACATGATCTGCGCCGGATGGCCATGCGCATGATGGCCTGCCTCCGAGTTCTGTCTTGCTCGTAACATCCACTATAAGTATCGCCGCTGAGTACCCCCGCTTTCGCCCTTGTTCGAAATTACTTAGTTTTTTAATTTAATTAATAATTACAGAGCTCTGTACACTACCGCAGCTCAACCAGAGTTTACATTTATTGTTTCCCATGCTAGTTTTGGCCGCTTCGGTAGACGGTGAGGGTTTTCTACCATTAGTATCACCAGCATCCGCAGGTTGGGTTTCAACATGCTTTATTAAAAAGCAAAACGCTAAACCAACTTCCCTAAATACGATATAATAGAGGAAAAGTAAAAATTTAACATTTTGTATCGAATTTTGTTTTAAGAGAATTTTTCAATCAAATTACGCTTACTTTTCTATATCATTGTTCGAATTATGTACGGAATGTACGGGAACAGAGGTGTTGCTGATGAAGTTAAAATGATGCCCTTTAACTAGACATTACTGGCAATTATAATTAATCAATAAAACAGTATAAATTTCCTACACTACCCTTCTCTTCTCTAACTCTCTTCATATCATTTGGGAAATCAATATCCGATTAACCGTTCACTACTTATTATCCAGTCCATACAGTTCTGTATCCTTTAAAAATCCGATAGGAGTATCTAATTCCTCAATAATCTACTTCTTCATTAATTTTTCAGCGAGTGCAATACAGCAATGAGGTGTATTACTAGAGAGGGCATAGCCTATCTTAATACATTGAAGGACCTGAAACATCATTTTAGAGCTATCAGGGGCTTGTGTTACCTTATTGAAACTCCTCTAAGTAAGCGAAGGATATATTAATTTTTTTCGTCCTCCCGCACATTTTAGTGAATTTTCGAAGAATAAATAAGCTTATTAGGTTAGGGTCTAGGCATGACTAGGATATTGTGGCAGTATGTCACTTGCAATGAACTAGGATCTTGTGTATGTCACTTAATTATTGTGGTGTCACTTGCAATGACTGGAATATTGTGGCAGTATGTCACTTGCAATGACTTGAATATTGTGCAGTATGTCACTCTGCAATGACTTGGATATTGTGGAGTATGTGATGACATGGAATATTGTGGCAGTTGTCTTGCTATGACCTTGGAATATTGTGGCAGTATGTCACTTGCAATGACTTTGAATATTTTGGCAGTATGTCACTTGCAATGACTAGAAATTGGACAACCTTATTCAGGACAACAATATGGCCTCGAAGCGGCCTCCAATACCTTCTCCGTTCTTTTCCTAATATTAATTTACTATACTTCCATTTAATTCTGTGTATCCATGCTTAGCAGGGCTTTTTCTTATTTAACTTAAACTTCTAACTTTGAAAACCCTTGGCAAAGGAAAAGAATAAAATGGAGCAATATATTTCCCTTACCAGGTTTAATAACGTTACCTTTATAGGTTCTGGAATTGAAAGACCCAGGTTTTGCCATTTAATTTCTCACTCAACTGAGAGCAAACAAAAGTAAACTGCAGGTTGTATTGAGTCGAGTTTTTTATGTTTATAGTTTTGAGCTCAAATTGACTTTACTAGGATAACCTTCTCTTTGCTTGTGCTTAATTTAACAAGATTATGCTATAAAATAAATCTTAAGTATGCCTCCTTTATATTGGGGGCAAGCAGGATTAAAACTTTCTTTAATAAGTTTAGCTAATGAAAGAATTGTTTTAAAAATTTATGATTAAGAACAAATACCGTTCCGAAACCGATCTAATTTATAAGACTACTAGAATACCTATTTCTTGTGAAGCTAAACCCGAAATAATTAAGACATTCATTTAAATTTAAAGATAAACAATAAACACTGTGGGGTTTCACAACAAGTCTTGTAGTTACAAAAATTGTAAAAAACAACTTGTAATGATAAATGTACAAGTGTTACCAAGGATACACTTGTATATTTGTAGCATTTTATATTAAATAAACAAAATTTTCTTGTCTTTTACAATTTCTTGTAACATTTACCTATTACATTTCTACCCAAGTCCGAACCTAGGTAGACTGTATTACAAGTTCATTTTATTAACTAAAAATTAGTTTTTATCGCAAACTTTTAGTTTATTAGTAATCTAAGGCTCAAATAGGAGTTTGTCAAACGGTTTTTATAAATATTACTTCTCGTATTTTAGAAATAATTGCATTCGAAATAATTTACTCATATGAATGAAACTGGGTTTTAATAATATTTTGACACGGTAGGTTGCAATAAATTGAAATGATCTTCGTGAAACGCTTCATTTTAACACTTGCAGTTACAAGTTGTTTTGTACGATAGTTTGTAAGATTTGTTGGGTGCGATAATCAAATTTGAATAGAGTTTGACACAAATATTCCTAAGAGATCTAATATAAAACTTATAACCTACTAGTGTTGTTTAATAAAATTGTTTAAAACCGCAAGTAATTACCAGTACACTTGTACATTAGTGAAACAAATTTCTTACAATTATTAGTAAACTTGTAGCTTTTTACTTGTAGTATAAAAGACTTGTACTTTAGTGAAACGGGGCCCTGGCCGATACCGGTCCAATTTATAGTACTATACCGAAACACCAATTTGTTGAAAAACCTAAATCGAAATATTTTGAATTTATAACTTAATGATCCTAAACATAGGTAAGAATAACATTAATACATTCCATTAACTACTAAACATACGTACTAATAATTTCTTTGTTTTCTTATGGCGAGCCTAAAATTAGGCTCGACTTGTTTTTATCCTTAAGATTCTTATCTTAAGGAAAAGATGTTATTCAAGTTCTTTGTTTCTTAACAAAGAACTTGAATGAAAGTCCATTTACCATATAACATAGTGACCCTATTAAGAACAAATAAATGTAGTAAATTAATCAATGATTTGTCAGAAACTATCGGACAAATCTTTAGCTTATTAGCTTAGAATTGATAATTATTCATCATTTTCAATGTAAGCTGCCTATACTGATTCCTGCAATGACGTCACGCAATTCATAAAAAATCTGGCATGGTGGTCCGCATGCCAGGCGAATTTCTTTAAGAATGCGTGTATCCGTGCTTTCATTTCTCAATTGCTCAAACAATTCATTTCTTGCTTAAGGTTCCGGTTAATGCTTTATAACCTAAGTATTGTTATGAAAAACTGCTCGTAACCCATTTTGTCTGTATTTTTCAAAGGAAATGCGCATTATCCAGCTGGTTATACAAAACTATGTCAATAAAATTGGTAGTGCACACCATTATTTGCAATAGTTTAATGTTAAGTTAGCACATGTTAGCATGTCAACGGTTTTAGCACATTTTCTTTGAAAAATACAGACAAAACGAGTTACGAGCAGTTGCTTGATAATTGAGTAACTGTTTAGGTTCTAAAGCACAAATCGGAACCTTAAGCAATTAATGGGTTGTTTAGCACGGAAACACGCATCCCATAGGAAATTTGCCCGACATGCGGACCACCGCGCCAGAATTATTAAGCAGTTAAACTTATATAACGTAAATAAACGATTAAATATTATTGTCCATACCAGGATTCGAACTCCATTGGTACCATGGCTTTGAGTGAACGTATCGACTCCGAACCTGTCTCAATCAATTCACAGGCCCAAAAAACATCGTTAACGACTCCACGCTTAAATTATAGAGTTTACCGGCCGTATTTTAAATTTTCCGGAAATTGACTAACGTTTTTTTTACTTTAAGTGGTTGTAAAGGCTTCAAACCGTTTTCAATTGATCCAGAGACCCAAAAAACATTGAAAACGTCACCCTAATCGAAATTAATTGTTTAACGACCGTCATTTTGGTTTCCGGTGATTTGCCATAGTTTTTTCGACTTTTTGGTCACTTAGAGTGGTTGTATCGATTCCGGACCTCATCGATTTCGGTTTCATTCGATTGAGAACTCCACAAAACATGAATAGGGACCGCCTGTTTTTACTATAACCAAGGAAGGTAAGTTTGCTCCTATTTCTCTATATAATACAACGTCCATGGAGCCACAAAAGTACCCTATCTAGTCATCTCCTTTATTTGACATCCTTGAGAAGGAAGCAGTAGTGTTATCAGTATCCAAGGGAGTAGGGAAGGGAATAGGCGATAATTTTCTACATTACAAAGCTGTGATACCTTTCTTCCCTTTTATAAAAGTTCCATTGTCGGGCCGCCTCGATGGGTTATCCGAACGTTTCAACGGAATTATTTTATATATTTTTACAATAGCGACTGAAACTTTTGTAAGTGTAACTTATTGTTACTTCTAAACCTTAGACATGTAAAAAAATCAATACCTTCCCTAATCTTTCTAGACTGAAAATGATTTTACTCTCATCCCAAACTCTACCGCGGTATTTTTGACTGAAGATATAAATCATTTTCAAGAAGCAGCTTTTAGGTCATCAAGATGAAGTGATAAATCAATAAGTTATCAACACCTCTATATCATATTTTCTCCATCACAACCTTATCGAATGGTTTGTGATAAATATTTTATGAAACATTGCTCTGAGAGCAATATTACCAAATTAGAGGCAAAGGAACAATTCTTCCTCATGCCTCCCAACAACGATGACAAGTTTTCTTGGTAAGACCGGCACGGCTGAGGTAGAATGGCTCTCCGGGGACATCCCCTCATTTACGAAATCAGTCAATCCAAGGGCAAGGAGAATCTGCTAAGCCCTTGGAACTCCCTAAAATACCAGAATACCATCAATATCAATACCAGACTAGAGTCTTTGTTATTTACTAATTTTGTTGATAATCCACAATTTATATTACTCAAGTAGAGGTTCAATACTGTTTTAGTATTGAACAAAGTTAACAACTTCAGAAAATATATATTGATACTACCGAGTTTTGCAAACATGAATAGTTTGTCTCTCGCTCCATTATATTGTGTAAACTTTAGAAAAATTTATGATTCTGAATTGGTTATTCATTTAAGGGCAGGGAGTCCCTAAAGGTGCCATAGTGGGCCCGTTACTTCTAATTATGTTTAACCTCTCTCAGTTTGTATTATCTTCGAACTAAATTACTTCTGGTACATTTAAAATATTTTTTTATGAAACCATAAATATAACTTTCTGAATTTAAAAACATAACCCAACATCAAATAATATTAAATGGAGTATTAAACATAGTATTATAAACTGTCTTACTTTTCTTGTTCTATTTTTCATGTTAAATTTTTTTGTTTGTATAAACTATTAAGAAATGAGTCGTACTAAGACATACATATGCCAAGTGGCCTTGGGCCAAATGCTTTTCCTTCTAATTTTTGGCAAAGATAGTTATCTAGATATAATTTCACGAAGTAGATAAAAGATGGGACATTTCATAGCAATCTAAAAGCTTTATAGCTCTCATCTAATTTGCAAGCTCTCTCTCTCTCGGCAATGCCAGATCCTCCCATTGTTCACTAACCCTTGTTGAAGCCAACCCAACTGCATAATTGCTTTTTATCGATTTTTTCAAGTTTTCTTGTCTTAGATTGTTATTAATTAATTAGTTTTAACACACTATCAATCTATTTAATACTCATTATCATTTTTTTATGAACCCTAATATTGACTATATACTATGGAGAATTCTAAATCTCATTTTTTTTTTATAAACCAGTAATATGACTATATAGTATGGAGGATTCTAAATCTTGATTTTTTAATGAACCCTAATACTTGGACTATATAGTAATGGAGAATTCTAAATCATCCTTTTTATTAACCCTAATATTGTCTATCATGTGTATGGAGAATTATTAAATCTTAGGTTTTTTTCTAACTCTATACTCTATGAGGATTTTTAAATCTTTATTTTTTTTATAAATTCCCTATTATATTGACTTATGTAATGGAGAATCTCCTAAATCTTTATTTTTTTTTTGCCCTCATCAATATAATTATCCAGTTTTTCTTGGGTACATCTTTGTTTGGAAAATGATTATTCTCAGTGTAGGTCTGCCACTCGAGTATACTGTACTTTTAGGTTTTCCCATTTTTATGCATCTGAAGAATTCATAGAATTATTACGGAACCTACATTTCCTTTTAAAGTTTTTTTATCTGGAGAAAAACTTGTGTCGACCAGCCAGATATCGGTTGTGGTCTTGTGTAAACGTTGGAACTCGCAATACTACATGAATGGCCGCTATTGTTGCGTTGCTATATTGGGCTTTTACCCTCTAATACTCCTTAACCTGTCAGCCTTGGGGGCAAAAAAGGTCTCCACTAGTTTTGCCTCAAGTGTAAACTTAACCTTGAACAATATATCACTTTCTTCCTTCCCTTAATACCTGTCTAGAGCTAACTTATCAAGAGTTTACCAAAAGTATGCTAAAACCGCACATTCGATATTTTGACATGCGGGTTGATTAGATGCACCCGCATAACTCGATCTCCACACAACGGGTTTTGTTGTACAAACACACTTACTGTGTAAAATCCCATTTCCTCCAAAACTCATAACGAACTAACGCAGACGTTCGTTCAACAAACCCTTTCACACTGAGAAAACAAACAATTCTTTTATAAACATAGAATTAATATAATAAATAATAGTAACGTTTGAATTATTTTTAAGTACTATTTGCGCTAGGAGCAGAGACTATAGAAACAGTAAGACTGTTAGTTTAAAAAAAAAATGATTTTCATTCATAAAACCCTTGTGATTATTGAATTACCTTATAAATTTTATCAGCCTGCATGAAAACCTTAGAATAATCTTGAATAATACTTTATATAGAAGGAGCACTACTGATAAACACGGAAAGCCGGTTGACTGGTGCAACTAAGTAATGCTGCCCCTCAAACTATATACAATTTTCCTAAAAAAAGTTGGCAATACTTCCGGTTGCTGAATTATTATGTTCTATTATTAATTAAATGATTGATTATTCATTAAAATCTGATATTAATATAGGTGCATTACAATATTTAAAGCTTTTACATTGTATGTTTAACGTATTTATTAAAATTATATATAATAAGTAGTTCCTCGTCAACTAAATGTAGATTCTTGTATTCCGCCACCTTTTGCCATCTAAGACCAGTTTTATTAATACTCAGCAGGTGTTTTAAGTTATTATATTTGTTTCTTTACGATCTTTCTTCATTAATAGATATTTATGACAAATATTTTTAAAATAATGTTTTGTTGTCAGGTTGGCAGCATTACTTAGTTGCACCAGTCAACCGCCTTTCGTGTTATCAGTGGAATTACATTGTGTTTACGGTCCTGTGTGCTCCTTCTATATATATAGTATTATTTCTAAGAGAATAATATAATATAAGAAGGAGCACAGGACCGTAAAAAAACAATGTAATTCCACTGATAACACGAAAGCCAATTGACTGGTGGTCTTAAGTAGGGGTTACCCTAACAACAAAACATTATTTTGGATATTATTAAATACCATTAATAAAGAAAAATCGTAAGAAACAAATATATTAACTTAAAACACCTGCTGAGTATTTTAATAAAACCGGTCTTAGATGGCAAAAGGATAGCGGAATACAAGAATCTACATTTAGTTGACGAGGATTACTTTTAATATAATTTTAATTAAAAACATTGTAAAGCACCGATATTCATATTAGTTTTTTTATGAATAATCAATCATTAATTAATAATAGGACATAATAATTCAGCAACCGGAAATATTGCCAACTTTATAATGAGAAAATTGTATATTGTTAGGGTGGCAGCATTACTAAGAACACCAGTGAACCGCCTTTCGTGTAACAGTATTGCTCCTTCTGTATAGTATTATTCTTAAGATGGAAACTCTCCCATTGAATTACCTTAGAAAATCAATCAGCTTGGTCAAAAATATCGTTTCTCTCTTAAATTAAGAATACAGCAGCAATTGTTGATTTCGCTTTTAAAGTTAAAATGAGGACGATAAAGGAAATTTTTTTTTTTTTTATAAATTCTTTATTTTAACAGAATAAGGAATACAATACATAGTAATAAGAAATTTAGACCTGCACTTTAGATTAATAAATAATCTGTGCTGTGCAGGTTGTAAGATTTTGTTTCAATATTTATTGGGTCTTATTCATATAGATATATATAATATATATATATATATATATATATATATATAATAATATATATATATATAATATATATATATATATATATATATATATGTTTTTTTGTTTTTTTTTTAATATTTTTTTGTATTTTTTATTGAAAGCATGCGAAAAAAATGGTATGTCAAATATAAATATCTAACATATAAATTATAAACTTTTACTATAAATTTAGATTATTAATTGTTTGTTCAAATTAAGTGAGACATTAAAGGTTAGTTCAAAATAGGAAAATGAGTAATTTTTAGTATAAACTTTCTGGTTTGATTAAGGGTTTTTAATTGTTAATATCGTTTTCGAATTTTATTAAATGGGGTTTATGGATCAGAGAGAAAAATAATATAAAATGCTTCTGTCAAAAGCCTATTGTCTGAATTTTGTAAGTAAAATGTTTTTAGTTTAGTTTTCAGAATTGTCTTGTTGTCTTTGTCGTCTTTTTGAAATAACAATAGTAAGTCTGGTGGAAGTCTGTTAAGTATTGTAGGTGCTACATATGTCCAGTAAGTCTGTGCTGTACTTGTCCTAGTTTTAGGTGTTAGATAGAGATTTCTTATCTCGCCTCTAGTTCCCTTGCCATGATTAATATGTACTAGGTTATTTTTATATTTATAAGCATAAGGCAAGTTAATGAGTACATTTGGTTAATATTTAAGATTTCTAATTTTGTAAACAACGGTTTACTTGAGTGATCTCTAGGTTTCTGTAAGATGGTCCTAAGTATTGCCTTTTGTTGCCTATGAACCGCTTCCTTGAGAGTAGCACAAGCCGACCCCCAGGCAATCAGACCATACTGTATTATCGAATTAGTTATACCATAGTATAGAGTGCGGAGTTGTGCCACGCTCAAGAAACCGGTCATTTGAGCAAATATAAAAATTTGTTTCCTTAATTTATAATTAAGTTCTCAACGTGCTTCTTCCAAGTAAGGCACTCATCTACTACAATACCTAAGTAGGTGGCTTGATTTACTTTACTAATACTAGGACAAGTACAAGGTAAAGGATATGTACCATGACACTGTGTACTGTGAACTCTAAGTTTAGTCTGTATGTCTTGTGCAGTAGATGTCATAGTGAAAGTCATATAACAAGTCTTATTTATGTTCAATGTCAGTAAGTTAGAGTCCAGCCAGTTTTTTCATAGTTTCATGTCTTTTTCTAAGTTAGTCATCGTCTCAGTAATGGTTTGTTCGCCACATAAAATGATGGCATCGTCCGCATAGCCTAATATTATAGAGCTTAAAGGAAGCTTAAATATGTTATTTATGTGTATAATAAATAACAAAGGACCGAGAACTGTGCCTTGAGGGATAGAGAACTTAGTGGTGAAGTCCTGACTTAAAGTCTGGTTGACCCGGACACGACTGTTTCTATTAGAAATAGCTTTGAAACCATTTCACACAGTATCTCTTAATCCAATATTTTTTAACTTTTTAATTAAAAGATGATGGGATACAGTGTCGAAGGCTTTAGCTAAATCAATAAATATAGCGGCTGGTTTTTTTCCTCTGTCTAACCATGAATTTATAATATTTACTAATTTAGCCATCGTCTTGGGTACCTAAATGTGGTCTAAATCCAAATTGAGATTCGCTTAGTATGTTGTTAGATTCCAAGTGCTTCAGCAATTGAATTTTAACAATTTTTTCTAAAATTTTTGATATATTTGATAGTAACGAGATAGGCCTGTAATTATGTACTAGTTGCGGATCCCTTTCTTAAAAAAGAGGATTGATTATTTTTTAATAGATCTGGAAATATTCCGGATTGAAAACTACACTTAATGATGTGCAACAGAGGTTGTATTAAATATATTTTATATGTTTTAATAAAATCTACAGTAACATTATCGTGTCCAGGTGCTGAACCACCTCTAAGATCGGATAAAGCTTTCTCAACGTCTTGCTCTTTAACTAACAACTCCCGCCAGGCATTGTCCTCGCTTATTTCACAGTTCTCGGACTCTGTGTTATTTATCTGATCAATTTTAGCAGCATAGGTCTCTCCTACTGAGGAGAAGTAGCTAGCTACTAAGTCAGCAGCTTTTTGTGGTTTGTCCAGCGCGTCTACAGGTTCTGTGTCAGTTTTGTCAGTAATGTGGTGTATGACAGTTTTGTTTTTAGTTTTACCCATTGATTCGTTTATTATTTGCCAAATCTTTTTAATATTATTTTCAGCCTTTTCTATTTTTAATTTTGTAGTAGTTATTTTTGATTTTTTGATTAGCTTTTTGAACTGCTTACTGTATTTTTTAACATATTCCTTTAATTTTAAATTAAAAGGTTGCTTACGAAGTTTACGTTCTAGCTTTTCCTTAACTCTGAGAGAATGTATTAGGCCCTGGCTCATCCAAGGTTGGAGTGCCATGAATTTTTTCTATAATCTATATTTACTTTTTTCTGAAGACTGGTCAATTAAATTATTTATAGTAGAGATAAAACTATTAGTTATTTGGTTAACTTCTGTGTTACTAATTGTATCCGTCCATAGTTCCTGTTGTAGTAGTGTTTTTAGTTTGTCATTGTTAATTTTTATTTCTTGTTGTCTGTCTGTTTGTAGAGATGTTCTAGTTTTAGTAGTACTAATATTGCAATAAACTGAATAGTGGTCCGTAACATAAGTTTTATAGTTCCACATGTTATGTTATTTACGAGTGAAGATGATGCAAGCAAATGATCTATAGTTGATTTTGAATCGTTAATTTCCCTTGTAGGGCCTTCGATCAAAGATTCCATCTTATTTTTATGCATAACACTCATATAATCATTACCTTCTAGCTTGTTCACGTCATTTTCGTAATCTAAAATATTTATATTGATATCGCCAATGATAATGATTTTATAGCCCTTGATTTGTTTTATTAGATTATCTAGTTCCATAGAAATGTTCTGATCTTGGGCTATTGGGGATCTTATACAAGGAAACAGTATTTTATTGAACGAACGATAAGTGAGTCTTACATTTTCATGAAGATTGGGCGGCGCGTAATGTTTGTTGTAACTGTTTGATGTTTGTGTGTTTGTAGTGTTGTTTGTGTGTCCGCGAATACTCGTAAATTGAACCGATTTTGATAATTTTGTATCAGTAAACTAATTATGTGTCAGACGTAACGTTTTTTGGTAATATTCCGAAAACTATTTCAAATGGGCAGCCTAATATGCGGACCGGATAAAAAAAAAATTTGAGCCGAAATAATGTGTTTTGATATCGTTAACTCTTAAAGAGTAAAAAAGAAATATATGTTTCATGGTACAAGCATTTTAAAAATTTTTTTGACTAATTTAAAAATGGCGGCTAAAATATGAACTCAAAAATTTTAAAGTTAAAGGAATAACTCGAGTAATATATCGTTGTAAGCTCTTGATTAGTAGAACAAAATGTTATATACTAATTCCGAAAAATTCAACAGGGGCCATAATTTAATATAAATTAATTTTACTACTTTTATAAGAATTTACACATAAAGATCTTGTAATATACTTTTAGGTACTTTATACAAATTAAAATTAACTTATAGTCAGGCTGTTAACAGTTTTTTTATATTACGAAAATATTTCAAAATGGCGGCAAATATGGGTGGAGGACCGGATAAAAGCCATTTTGGAGCGATAAAATCGTTTGTAATTCGTTTTAAAGCTCATAAAGAGTAGAAAAAGAATAATAATTATTTCATGGTTGACATTTCAAATTTTGGTTGAATAATTTAAAAATGGCATGTTAAAAATGAACACAAAAAATTAAAATTTAAAGGATAACTCGAGTAATAATCGTTGTATTATGATAAAATATACGCAACTAGCGAGCGAAGCGAGCCGTTTTTTCTATGTATTATATAAATATAAGCATTCTAGCGAGCGAAGCGAGCCTTTTTTACTATGTATTATTAAATATAGCAATCTAACGAGCGAAGCGAGCCTTTTACATTGTATTATTATAAATATAGCAACAAGCGAGCGAGCGAGCCTTTTTTACCTTGTAAATTATTATAAATTAGATCAAGCGAGCGAAGCGAGCCTTTTTTACTTTGTATTATATAAAATAGCATCAAGCGAGGAAGCGAGCCTTTTTTACTTTGTATTATTAAATATAGCAATCTAGCGAGCGAAGCGAGCCCTTTTTTTACTTATACTTATTATAAACATGTACCTCTACGAGCGAAGCGAGCCTTTTTTACTCTGCATTAATAAAAATCTACGCAATCTAGCGAGCGAAGCGAGCTTTTTACTATTATTTAAATATACGCAATCTAGCGAGCTTTTTTTCTATTATTATTATAATTAAGCATTTTAGCGGAACGAAGCGAGCCTTTTTTACTATGTATTATTGTAATTAAGCAATCTAGCGAGCGAAGCGAGCCTTTTTTTCTATTATATTATAAATATACGCAATCTAGCGAGCGAAGCGAGCCTTTATTTTAACTTTGTAATTATAAATATAAGCATCTAGCGAGGAAGCGAGTTTTTTTTAACTATGCATTATGATAAAATATACGTATTGAGCGAGCGAAGCGAGCCATTTATACTATAAAAGGCTATAAATTTTTATACATAAAAACATTTATACAATTAATGTTACCTTAAAAAGATACCTTAACTAGCAAGCGAAGCGAGCCTTTTGACTTTATACTTTAAATAGTATAGCATCCAAATGTTTGATAGACTATCTTCGCTGGCTTAAATAATAATTTTATTGATGTATTCTTTTGACGTGAGTTCTTGCAACGCAACTAGTTTAAGTTTTTTAAAGTTAAAACCAAGCAGTTACTTCTGTTAGTTCTTTTTCTTCAAATTCTATATCAGGATAAATATGTTTCCTCGCATAGATCACAATGCCACTGTTCTGGTTGTAATTAAACTCGGTGGCTATTAACGCATACTCTGAAAGATTATATAAATTTAAAGGTAAGTTTTTAATTCTAGCTTCAGATAAAATTATTATATCAGGCCTTATTTGCATCTCTTTTAGTTTGATACAGAATTCGTCTAGATTTCTATGCAAACTACGTATATTCATATGAATAACATTTATGCCACTATTCAGTTTATTGCTGGTATCGTCTGATATATTACACAAATCTATATATTTCCCCTGATCCAAATCTGTGTTAGAACTTGTGAAATTAATGTACAAATTTTGTATTATTAAAAACCTTAGTTCATTATTATTTTTATAATTAATTTTTATGATTAAAATATAAATTAACAAAAAAGAAAACATGCAATAAATAAGCAAATGAATCATGCGATAGTAAATTAATAAATCTAGTCATTGGGAAATGGCTGATTGGGCGAGTTGATTTTTCAGCTCAGCTAAATCATGCTTGTTCCTTATGAGTAACGCTTTAGTATTTTCCACAACTCGGACCAAAATTTTTCTATCTTTAGTCCATACCACGCTACTTCTTATCTTTTTTCAGCTGTCTACATTCATATAGCAAGCTTTAGAGAGCGGGGCAAGATGTTCTACAGTAGGACTCTATCCTCTACTGAATGTAGCATTCAATTGTTTAGCAGTAATTTTCTTAATTTTAGATTGATTTATCCAGTTGTTCTTCATAAACCTGCTACCAAGATGTGCTACTATAGAGGGGACGCGGTTAGAGTTTCTGGGTTTGACTCTGTGTGCTACCTGTATATCACCAGGCTTAATATCCATACCCAACTCTTTACCTATAGTTTCCACTATGGCAACACAGTCTTCGTTACCAGTCACAGGCACCCCAATTATCTCAATGTTTTCTAGCCTGGATCTTTGTTCTAAATGGTCCACTTATCCTCTAATTGGCTGATCCTATTTTCAAAAGATCGTTTTCTTCTCGAATTCTTTTTAAACTTATCATTGCAATCTTGCATAAAAATGGTTAAATTGGAGACAGACGATGATAATGTGGTGATAGTGTTATTTAAAGTTTTCACCGAATCCTCAACTAGTGAGATCTGGCTAAATAAATCTACCAGCTTCTGTCCAGTGTTACCAAGTCTTGTTTACACGTGTCACAAATCCAGCTCGCAGCTTTTTTCCCTAATTTTAGTTAAATTCTACCACAGATTTTATTCTGCAGCACACTGCGTGATAATTTTCAAAGCATTCAAGCATAATATTCCTTCACGTGCTTGTATTCATTTTACATGCATGACAAACTTCCCATATTTGTTGTATTATTTCTTATTTTATGCTGTATTATATGACAATAATTTAGATATCGTAGTTTATTAACTATAAGAACCTTGTATGAACATCATACAATCTAATAAATCATACAGAATTCATAAAAAATGTATACCACTAGTGCGACTTGAACCTGTCGTTAATTAGTTAAATTTTAAACTAATTTGCGGCACTGCATTAACTGATTGCGCCACTGGAATCCCTTATGTGATGTAAGCGCTATGTACTAGAGGTTTTTCCGGCATATACTCGTGTGCGTGGCTTTCAAAACGCTAGTTAGACACCGTAAAAACAATATTTTACTTAAAAACAACTCTTATTGCAGATAAAGTACTGAGAATAGTTTATTTAAGCCTACCTTAAAATATGGACTGTAGATTTTATAGAGATTGCGTATAGTGAGATATTCATTAGAAAACAGTTTTTCACTAAGCAAATGTTTTAAATTACATTATTTAATTGATATAACAAGTAAAAATAAAATAAACATCATATCCGAATAGTCCTATTTCTAACGAAAACAACGATTCCAAAATTATTGTTTGAAAATTGGTATAACCATGCAAATAAATTAAAATAACACTCAAAGCGTAGGATCGACTCGGATCAAACTCCGTATGTCCGTATATAAACAAGTGTCGCCCTCTTTTTTTTATAAAATGATTTTGAAAAAGAATTGAAGAGTTCTTCTTTATTCAAGAGTCCAGGATTTATTACTTTTAATCGAGTCAAGAGCCTTTCAACTCTTTGCACTACTTAGTACCTTAGTTAACCTCGAGAATTCTTACAAAGAGACAAAAATATCTTCTCTAACTGGATCTGTATACTTCGTCTTTAGCATTATCTGTTTTCTTTAATATATAATATATATATATATATATATATATAATATATATATATATATATATATATATATATATAAATATTTATATTTTATATAATTAAAATTGAATACATGACGTTTTACGAAGTCCAGAAGCAACAAAACCACGTCCTTTTTAATAATGTTTTATAATATTCTTTATTTTCAAGTATCAAAACTTTATATGTATGTATAGTTTTATATAAGATGACTAGTAATAAAAGAGAGTATAGTTCCTTCCTTTTTGCTTTAAGGAAAAATCAATTTTAATTTGATTCTATTAAACCAATTAGGTGGTTACACCATAAGCCGAGAATTGAAAGATATTGCCATAAAAAGATCAAGATGATGGACAGTAGAGTGCCTGTATAATCATGATTATACAGGAACTCTAATGGACAGAAAGATCCAAAATTTTATTTATAAAACTTTTAGTAATATCCAATGTCTAATCACTTTACTTAAAATGAAAAAGATGCAAAATCTAGATGAAGAAATAATGGGGCTCGTTGTCGTTATAGTTAAGGTTACAAATTATTTTCCTAGGGAAGAAGTTCTAGTATTCAGATATGACTTGCGGGTTTTTAAACCCGCAACACATTTACTTCAGAAAAACTTGATATTCGTTAAATTATCTTGGGTTCCGTTTCTATTTTGAAATTCTTATCAATGGTTATCAGAACAAAAAAAATATAATATTTGTGCCACTTTATTGTTTGAAATTGTGTTGATCTAAATGATTTAACACGAAAATAGTTGGACTATGTTGCCGTTTATTAGAGATCCGATAAAATTACCAATATCACAGTAATTTACTCGGGCTGGTCGTCGGTTATATACGTTGTGACATCTTTCTTACTTCACTCGTCGAAAAAATACTTGAAATTTGGTGAGATAGAAATATTACCATTATATGCTTTCTATATAGTCTCCGAACTACTAAAATGGGCGTTCATAAATTCAAAATTTCAGTTAGTTCCGCCTTACAGAGCGAAACTATCAGATGGCGTAGTTCGCGAAATAGTGAAGCAAGTTAAAAACGTGAGTGCTTATAATTTAGTTAAGAGTTCGAGTGTTTTTATTAGTGGAGTCGTTTTCTATTATGTTTTGGCTATATTTTTTGGTGCTGCGTTAACAGAAGGGTTCATGCAAACGTTTATGTTTAGTTTATTGATGACAATTTTAACAGTATTGCCTTTGTGTCTAAACGTAGGGCATGAATCGGTTGTGGAGTTTATTGCAGGGGCATGTCCCGAAGAAACGTTTCATTGGATGTTATACAGACATGTCATAGTGGCGTGGGTGGGAGCATGGCTTGGTGCCTTCGTCATACCACTGGACTGGAGTAGACCATGGCAGATATGGCCCATACCATGTTGTTACGGTGCTATTATGCTTTGTCAAATAATCATATATCATCTTGTGTACATCACATGGGGTTTTATTCAAGGACTAATATTATGATGTGTGATAACAAATAAATAATTTTCAATCTATAAAGCA
>JACMZG010001870.1:2680090-2883398 GCA_018340805.1 Microvelia longipes | reverse complement strand
AAAATTATATTATAATAAGTTAGTCCTCGTCAACTAAATGTAGATTCTTGTATTCCGCCACCTTTTGCCATCTAAACCAGTTTATTAATTACCAGCAGGTGTTTTAAGTTTTATTATTTGTTCTTTACGATCTTTCTTCATTAATAGATATTTATGACAAATATTTAAAATAATGTTTTGTTGTCAGGTTGGCAGCATTACTTAGTTGCAACCAGTCAACCGCCTTTCGTGTTATCAGTGGAATTACATTGTGTTTACGGTCCTGTGCTCCTTCTATATATAGTATTATTCTAAGAGAATAATATTAATATAGAAGGAGCACAGGACCGTAAAACACAATGTAATTCCACTGATAACTAGAAAGCCAGTTGACTGGTGGTCTTAAGTAGGGGTACCACCCTAACAACAAAATATTATTTTGGATATTATTAAATATCCATTAATAAAGAAAAATCGTAAAGAACAAATATAATAACTTAACACACCTGCTGAGTATTTAATGAAACCGGTCTTAGATGGCAAAGGATAGCGGAATACAAGAATCTACATTTAGTTGACGAGGACTACTTTTAATATAATTTTTAATTAAAAACATTGTAAGCACCGATATTCATATTAGTTTTTTTATGAATAATCAATCATTAATTAATAATAGGACATAATAATTCAGCAACCGGAAATATTGCCAACTTTATAATGAGAAAATTGTATATTGTTAGGGTGGCAGCATTACTTAAGAACACCAGTGAACAGCCTTTCGTGTTAACAGTATTGCTCCTTCTGTATATAGTATTATTCTAAGATGAAAACTCTCCCATTGAATTACCTTAGAAAATCTATCAGCTTGGTCAAAAGTATCGTTTTCTCTTAAATTAATAATAACAGCAGCAATTGTTGATTTCGCTTTTAAAGTTAAAATGAGGGACGATAAAGGAAATTTTTTTTTTTTTTTATAAATTCTTTATTTTAACAGAATAAGAATACAATACATAGTAAAAGAAATTTAGACCTGCACTTTAGATTAATAAATAATCTGTGCTGTGCAGGTTGTAATGATTTTGTTTCAATATTTATTGGGTCTTATTCATATAGATATATAAATATATATATATATATATATATATATATATATATATATATATATATATATATATATATATATATATATATATATATATATTTTTTTTTTTTTTTAAATATTTTTGTATTTTTATTGAAAGCATGCGAAAAAAATGGTATGTCAAATATAAATATCTAACATATAAATTATAAACTTTTACTATAAATTTAGATTATTAATTGTTTGTTCAAATTAAGTGAGACATTAAAGGTTAGTTCAAAATAGGAAAATGAATAATTTTTAGTATAAACTTTCTGGTTTGATTAAGGGTTTTTAATTGTTAATATCGTTTTCGAATTTTATTAAATGGGGTTATATGGATCAGAGAGAAAAATAATATAAAAATGCTTCTGTCAAAAGCCTATTGTCTGAATTTTGTAAGTAAAATGTTTTTAGTTTAGTTTTCAGAATTGTCTTGTTGTCTTTGTCGTCTTTTTTGAAATAATAAATAGTAAGTCTGGTGGAAGTCTGTTAAGTATTGTAGGTGCTACATATGTCCAGTAAGTCTGTGCTGTACTTGTCCTAGTTTTAGGTGTTAGATAGAGATTTCTTATCTCGCCTCTAGTTCCCTTACCATGATTAATATGTACTAGGTTATTTTTATATTTATAAGCATGCATAAGGCAAGTTAATGAGTACATTTGGTTAATATTTAAGATTTCTAATTTTGTAAACAACGGTTTACTTGAGTGATCTCTAGGTTTCTGTAAGATGGTCCTAAGTATTGCCTTTTGTTGCCTATGAACCGCTTCCTTGAGAGTAGCACAAGCCGACCCCCAGGCAATCAGACCATACTGTATTATCGAATTAGTTATACCATAGTATAGAGTGCGGAGTTGTGCCACGCTCAAGAAACCGGTCATTTGAGCAAATATAAAAATTTGTTTCCTTAATTTAATAATTAAGTTCTCAACGTGCTTCTTCCAAGTAAGGCACTCATCTACTACAATACCTAAGTAGGTGGCTTGATTTACTTTACTAATACTAGGACAAGTACAAGGTAAAGGATATGTACCATGACACTGTGTACTGTGAACTCTAAGTTTAGTCTGTATGTCTTGTGCAGTAGATGTCATAGTGAAAGTCATATAACAAGTCTTATTTATGTTCAATGTCAGTAAGTTAGAGTCCAGCCAGTTTTTTATAAGTTTCATGTCTTTTTCTAAGTTAGTCATCGTCTCAGTAATGGTTTGTTCGCCACATAAGATGATAGCATCGTCCGCATAGCCTAATATTATAGAGCTTAAAGGAAGCTTAAATATGTTATTTATGTGTATAATAAATAACAAAGGACCGAGAACTGTGCCTTGAGGGATAGAGAACTTAGTGGTGAAGTCCTGACTTAAAGTCTGGTTGACCCGGACACGACTGTTTCTATTAGACAAATAGCTTTGAAACCATTTCAACACAGTATCTCTTAATCCAATATTTTTTAACTTTTTAATTAAAAGATGATGGGATACAGTGTCGAAGGCTTTAGCTAAATCAATAAATATAGCGGCTGGTTTTTTTCCTCTGTCTAACCATGAATTTATAATATTTACTAATTTAGCCATCGCATCTTGGGTACCTAAATGTGGTCTAAATCCAAATTGAGATTCGCTTAGTATGTTGTTAGATTCCAAGTGCTTCAGCAATTGAATTTTAACAATTTTTTCTAAAATTTTTGATATATTTGATAGTAACGAGATAGGCCTGTAATTATGTACTAGTTGCGGATCCCCTTTCTTAAAAAGAGGATTGATTATAGCTATTTTTAATAGATCTGGAAATATTCCGGATTGAAAACTACACTTAATGATGTGCAACAGAGGTTGTATTAAATATATTTTATATGTTTTAATAAAATCTACAGTAACATTATCGTGTCCAGGTGCTGAACCACCTCTAAGATCGGATATAGCTTTCTCAACGTCTTGCTCTTTAACTAACAACTCCCGCCAGGCATTGTCCTCGCTTATTTCACAGTTCTCGGACTCTGTGTTATTTATCTGATCAATTTTAGCAGCATAGGTCTCTCCTACTGAGGAGAAGTAGCTAGCTACTAAGTCAGCAGCTTTTTGTGGTTTGTCCAGCGCGTCTACAGGTTCTGTGTCAGTTTTGTCAGTAATGTGGTGTATGACAGTTTTGTTTTTAGTTTTACCCATTGATTCGTTTATTATTTGCCAAATCTTTTTAATATTATTTTCAGCCTTTTCTATTTTAATTTTGTAGTAGTTATTTTTTGATTTTTTGATTAGCTTTTTGAACTGCTTACTGTATTTTTTAACATATTCCTTTAATTTTAAATTAAAAGGTTGCTTACGAAGTTTACGTTCTAGCTTTTCCTTAACTCTGAGAGAATGTATTAGGCCTGGCTCATCCAAGGTTGGAGTGCCATGAATTTTTTCTATAATGTATATTACTTTTTTCTGAAGACTGGTCAATTAAATTATTTATAGTAGAGATAAAACTATTAGTTATTTGGTTAACTTCTGTGTTACTAATTGTATCCGTCCATAGTTCCTGTTGTAGTAGTGTTTTTAGTTTGTCATTGTTAATTTTATTTCTTGTTGTTCTGTCTGTTTGTAGAGATGTTCTAGTTTTAGTAGTACTAATATTGCAATAAACTGAATAGTGGTCCGTAACATAAGTTTTTATAGTTCCACATGTTATGTTATTTACGAGTGAAGATGATGCAAGCAATGATCTATAGTTGATTTTGAATCGTTAATTTCCCTTGTAGGGCCTTCGATCAAAGATTCCATCTTATTTTTATGCATTACACTCATATAATCATTACCTTCTAGCTTGTTCACGTCATTTTCGTAATCTAAAATATTTATATTGATATCGCCAATGATAATGATTTTATAGCCCTTGATTTGTTTTATTAGATTATCTAGTTCACATAGAAATGTTCTGACTTGGCTATTGGGTGATCTATACAAGGAAACTATTTTTATTTTAAGTTTTTTTAAAGTTAAAACCAAGCAGTTACTTTCTGTTAGTTCTTTTTCTTCAAATTCTATATCAGGATAAATATGTTTCCTCGCATAGATCACAATGCCACTGTTCTGGTTGTAATTAAACTCGGTGGCTATTAACGCATACTCTGAAAGATTATATAAATTTAAAGGTAAGTTTTTAATTCTAGCTTCAGATAAAATTATTATATCAGGCCTTATTTGCATCTCTTTTAGTTTGATACAGAATTCGTCTAGATTTATATGCAAACTACGTATATTCATATGAATAACATTTATGCCACTATTCAGTTTATTGCTGGTATCGTCTGATATATTACACAAATCTATATATTTCCCCTGATCCAAATCTGTGTTAGAACTTGTGAAAATTAATGTACAAATTTTGTATTATTAAAACCCTTAGTTCATTATTATTTTTATAATTAATTTTTATGATTAAAATATAAATTAACAAAAAAGAAAACATGCAATAAATAAGCAAATGAATCATGCGATAGTAAATTAATAAATCTAGTCATTGGGAAATGGCTGATTGGGCGAGTTGATTTTTCAGCTCAGCTAAATCATGCTTGTTCCTTATGAGTAACGCTTTAGTATTTTCCACAACTCGGACCAAAATTTTTCCATCTTTAGTCCATACCCACGCTACTTTCTTATCTTTTTTCAGCTGTCTACATTCATATAGCAAGCTTTTAGAAGCGGGGGCAAGATGTTCATACAGTAGGACTCTATCCTCACTGAATGTAGCATTCAATTGTTTAGCAGTAATTTTCTTAATTTTAGATTGATTTATCCAGTTGTTCTTCATAAACCTGCTACCAAGATGTGCTACTATAGAGGGGACGCGGTTAGAGTTTCTGGGTTTGACTCTGTGTGCTACCTGTATATCACCAGGCTTAATATCCATACCCAACTCTTTACCTATAGTTTCCACTATGGCAACACAGTCTTCGTTACCAGTCACAGGCACCCCAATTATCTCAATGTTTTCTAGCCTGGATCTTTGTTCTAAATGGTCCACTTTATCTTCTAATTGGCTGATCCTATTTTTCAAAGATCGTTTTCTTCTCGAATTCTTTTTAAACTTATCATTGCAATCTTGCATAAAAATGGTTAAATTGGAGACAGACGATGATAATGTGGTGATAGTGTTATTTAAAGTTTTCACCGAATCCTCAACTAGTGAGATCTGGCTAAATAAATCTACCAGCTTCTGTCCAGTGTTTACCAAGTCTTGTTTACACGTGTCACAAATCCAGCTCGCAGCTTTTTTCCCTAGTTTAGTTAAATTTACCACAGATTTTTTCTGCAGCACACTGCGTGATAATTTTCAAAGCATTCAACGCATAATATTCCTTCACGTGCTTGTATTTCATTTTTACATGCATGACAAACTTCCATATTTGTTTGTATTTATTTCTTATTTTATGCTGTATTATATATGACAAAATGAAGGAAATGCGTGAGAAGGAATTAAGGAAAGTGATGAAATGCGTTGAGGTCAGAAGTGTTGTCACAGGTTTCCCCCAAAGGTGATAAGGCTTGGAAAATGTGCTGTAAAAACTTGATTGCTTTTCGACACTTGAGTATGAAGATGATTCACCCTCACTTTTAACTCTTGTATATACGTCGTAAGCATCTTAACTCGAGTATATAAGGGGTTAAGAATATCCTAGAGGTATCGTTTAGCTCTTAGCCTGTCTTTTTGGAGACTACCTCTTATAAAAAGTTTCCTTTTCTTATTTAGTCATGGTCAATTTGAATTGCCATTCAATTTGTTTTATATTTTAGGAATATTCTCTTTTAGCCCGTCTAAATTCATAATGATTTAAGTTCATTAGAATGGCAGAGTTTTATTCATCACAAACAATAAATCGTTCTGAAGTAGTCTCACTAATAGTAGAAGCTGCTCGAATAGATTAACCTTCTATTAAGATTTGCATTATTTGATTGATGATAACATTGTGATTTTCTCTGCTCAAACGATTCATTAGATCATTGACTTCAATCACATGATTGATTAGACATTCTTGATTTTGCTTTCCCATCTTTAAAGTATGGAGAGGAAAGCATTCCAATAAGAACAATGCGACATTCATTTTTACTTTTCCTCATTTATACCGCAGGTATATTGAAAAAGTATTGGGTTAACGAAAAAATCCAAAAACGAAATGTCATCTGAATTATCCATTTCATGTGTTTTAAAGGCCTCCTGAGTGGTTTTCACAAAGTTGTCTGGGTGTGTGTGGTCTAAAAAATCCGCATAAACTTAAGAGCTTTGGGGACTTTTCTGAGGTAGAGAGTTTAGATACAGTTTATTCCCTGTTGTACAAAACGCAAAATTTGTATCCACTTAAAAAAAGACTCGCTTTGCTCGCCAGTAAATATAGTCGCTACGGAAGAAATATTCATTTCACGGCCTAGTATCATAATATACTATTTTCACCTTAAATTTTGGAGCTTAAGAAGTAATTTTAGGGTAATAAAGCAAATAATATTGGTATAGAAGAATCAACAGTCATGGTCTCGACGTGGTCACAGCTATGGTCGAGTTGCGTCGCGAGGTTTTATTATCAACAGAACAGGTCCGTCACGAGATTCACACTATCCAGGTACATAAAATGACAAAATATTTCCATATCTAATGAATTTCTTAAAAAATGAGTTTTCTTAATGAGAAAGTTCTTATTTTTTTGTTATCAGTTTCAAAAGGTAAGAAACTAAACTTTTGCATCCTTATAGGTATACACAATTCTATTAATATTTCTAATGAAATACATTATGTAAAAATAGTCTTTGTACATTGTATTTAAAATTAGATTAATTATCAACCATTAACAGCTTAACAACCAATTTCATGATGAACTGATTTGCTTAAGCTAAAATAGATTGTCTTGTATTCACGTGAAGACATAACCTAATATTACTTAGAACTAATAAGACAAAACACTCTCCATGCCCGGTCACATGTCTGTGTAGAGCCCTGTTTTTATTTACGCTTGTAGCTTCCAATAAATTTTTAAACTTTAGTGATATTACTTAGGGAGAGATGAAATCAACCAGCAGGTAGGCCACGTTGTTGGGCCCTTTTGCTAACTCCTTCAGATGGATAGTGCTTTTATAATTCCAAGTGCAGGTATTTTCCGTCTAATTCACAGAAGAGTTGTGAATTTACTATACGTTTTAAAATCTTCCGCGAGATCCTACGGATAAAATTTGAAGCTTCCTCTGTCGATCAGTATCACCCCCGTCTCCGTACCTTTCTCCGTTAGCTACGTCGCCCGAACTAAAAACAGTCCTTTTTCCCCGCCAGGCTAAAAACTAGAGTATTAATAATATAGAGTGAACTGGACAAAGCAACACTGCCTAACTGAACTTTCCTGCTCTCCACCCATAAGGCAGATACATTCATATATGAAGTAAGCTACTATTAAGGGTCCTTAAATTGGCCTGAACCCAGAGTTATTTAGGGTTAGGGGTCTCTACATTGTGAAAGTTTTGGCCACTGCAATGTCCGGGCCATGCATATTTTATTTTATTCGGTAAAGTCGACTGTCGTTGTTTGATCAAAATCACTATCATTTAGGGCAAATCTCTGACTTAATAATTATGCTAGGAAAAGTGGCATAGTGAAATATACTACAAATACTCATAAACGAATTTTAGCTAAAGAGATTCACTAAGAAAAAAGGTCAAGGAACTAGACCATGCTAAATACGAATGATGGGAAATTTGCAGACTGTACCCGGCCATATGGCCACGAGGTTATGGATTCAAAAAGGACAACGTGACGGAACGTCTTTTCATCGCAATGAAAAGACCCATTAATGTCGCAAGTTTAATTTGTATGTACTAAAGCATGTATAGAATTGAATTCTAATTTTCAGCCATCCTTATTTTAGTGAATTTTCATTGGAAAAAAATGCTAATAGTAGCGGGAGTCAGATCCGGGAGTGCGGCCAAAATCCGTTTCAGAGGTCTGACATGCTAATTGACAGACAAGTAAAACTGATACTGTTCCAACAATTAAGCATACACCGAAAACCAGAAGAACTGGATCGGTGTGCAAAAATTTATTTTGCTTTATTTTGATCCATTTATGACGCTCATTTCATTTGAATCCCTAATATGACGCTCATTTCATTTGACTCTCAACTATGACGCTCATTTCATTGGTATCTCTAATATAATGAATACCCTGTTTAATAAGTACCCTGGATTATTTTATTTTCATTATTATATATTTTACATCAAAGCTGAATAAAGAAACTCTAGAGTTGACCTAATATTTGATTGCGTTCGATGTTTCCGTAAACCATAAAATGTATTCCTTGAGTGCCCCAGATCTAGAAAATATTTTCTTAAATTAAGAAAATGTTCTGAGAGTTGTCGGACCACATCAGGAATTCTATCAAAGCAGTAATTAAAAAAGTTACCTGTAAGGAAGGCAACATCGTCAATGTCCGGGTCACTCATGGGACGCCTCTTTGCTCTCCGCCAGACGACGGATTCAACTTCCCTAGGACTTGACACAATTGACACCTTAACCAGGCGATCCTCGACGGGCGCCAGGGCACTGGACCGCACGATCCTGAATTCGAGTACCAATCACTTTTCAAACCGAAATTTTATAAGTTAAAAATAATTTAGCCATTAGAATATTTTTGCCCACATTTGTGGGCAATATGAAACCGTAATTCAGTAAGAATCGATTGTTATCTTACGAATTATAATGGGATCTCTGAGTTTGATAATTAAGTCGGATAAGTATCGCACTTACATCAATACCAGATAGTAATGCTTAGAACACTATAATGAAAATCCACTAACTTAATACTATTTGGCAATGATAAACGTATGTTGCACTTGGTAATGATTTGGCAAATCGAACTTTTTTTATCTTAATCGAAAATTACCGAACGGCACAATAAATGTATCGGATAGACAATGGTGAAAAAACCGGCCGGAGTTGTCGGACTCTGAGGGCCAGACCAAACCCCCTTGGCACGTTCCCTCCTAGAGCTTGCCACCCCTAGCGATCAATCCCTGTGGAGCGTGCGCAGAAGATGCCCTAAGAGTCCTTCCCTTGCCCTAAACCATCCTTGAAGACCCCTCCTGGTAGATGCTCTAGCTTTCATCTCTCATCTCCCGTGTATCGCAAAGCAGTTTTTCCGTCTCTTTCACAAACCCATTGACTGTTAGTTTTTAGACCTTCTGGTTTTTCTCTTTAATGCTACTAAATACTTGAAAAACAGGAATCCTTTGTCTTAGTCAGTTGTCTATATTGTCTTCATACCTATCGACTAAGTTAAGGATTGTCGACCTACTTTTTTTTTCCTTTTGTTTTCCTTATCAACTTCTTTTGTTCATTTTCTTATAACCCTTTTATACTAAAGAAGTCTTTTAAAATGTCACTCTATAGATTAACGAGTTAAAGCAAGATGAAAAAATTAGCTCAAGTTAGACTGGAAATTCAGATATTGTCCCGGAATCTTAACACTGTACTATTTATTAAAAAAACTTTTATAAAGCCACCTTATCTGTTATTCACGTGTGACCTTGATACGCTTTTCATTGGGTTTTCTTTTTAATAAATAACAGCTCATTAGTAACAAAAGGATTTATACAATGTATATGTACAATATATGAAACGAAATGTGTATCAATGCTTTAATATAGCTAATTGCAGTTTTATTAACAAAGTAGTTGTATTTATGGGTTTGTCTTATAGGTATAATGTTTATCTCTCCATACCAAGGAGAGAATCACTTTTTAAAGTAAAAAGTACTTTTTACTCCTTGGAGAAAAAGTAACAGTTGCCAACTTAACTTAATAATCGACAAACTGACTAGTATATAATTATTTTTATTTGAAAACTAAGATACCTATAATAAGAAGATATACAAGAATAAGATGGATAAAAAAAAGATATAACATTAAACAATCATTTTAAGTAGAACTAGTGTAATGCTAATAATATATAAGAATAAATAATTTAAAAAATAAAAACTAGTTCTTTATTTAAAAGTAAAAAAATTAAGTTGGCTATCCTGATTTTTTAAAATCACATTAAGATTTGCATACTCATGTTTTTGTTTCGACAAAATATCATTAAATCAAAGTTTTTTTTTTTTTTTTTTTTTTTTTTTTTTAAATTCCTTTATTTTTTTTAGTATACACACAATAGTTATTAGTTTTTAGTTTAAAACCTTAGCTTTAACTGTTTAACCTGTCTTAAACTTTTATAATTAGATTAAAATATTACTTATAACTGCTCTAATATTCTACTCTAATACTTCAATTATGTCAGATAATATTGTGTGCGATATTGACGAACTTTTTAACAATACACCTCCTGACTTTGCTATTGAAGCGAACTTGGTAAAAGAAAACTTCTTACCAACGAAATCGAAAAAGTTATATGACAAAGAATGTAACAATTTTAAAAGTTGGTGTCATGATCAAAATATATACAACAAGTAAGTGAAAATGCATTGCTTGTTTATTTTAATAATGAATGAAAAACATAACAAGTGTCAAGTCTGCGGTCACTTTATTCAATGATCAAATCATCTTTGCTTATGAGAGAAAATTTTAATATCAAAAGCTATGCATCACTAATAGCATTATTAAAAAGAAAAATCTAAGGTTATGTTGCAAAGAAAGCGAATGTTTTTACTAAGAACCAAGTTGAAGACTTTTTGCATAATTCACCAAACAACGAGTTTCTAATGATAAAGGTAAGATAATTTTCAGTTGAAAAATCTTGAAAAAAGAAATGAAAAAAACATTCTTACTTTATTTTCAATGTCGACGTCTGGAGATAAAATCTTGTATGCACCTTGGGAGTAAAATGCCATTATTCCCTCGCAATAATTTCCTCCCTCGGCTTCGCCTCGGGAGTAAATAGCTATAACTCCCTCGGCTTCGCCTCAGGATTTAAATCCTTTGGTTCCCTCGGCTTTCGCCTCAGGAACCAACATAATGCTCAGGGGAATAATGACATTCTTTACTCCCTTGGTGCATAAATAACTATTATCTATTACATTTTGTCATATTTCTATCTTAAGTGAAGTGAAAAGTTGGGAATATGCATTGCATTCTTTAAAAGTAAATACATCTGCGATCTATTGGCGTATTTATGGAAATAAAAGTAATTGTTATGCGGGCTTAGTATGCCGTATTACTTAATCTATAAGGCAGTCTCTGTCAAACCGTTGATGCGTACGCCCAGGTCATCATTTTTGAATCACCGCTTAGTAATTATTTGGTTTGATGAAAATTGGAAACCTGAATTATCCGTTTTAGGTGTTTCCAAGACCTCCTGATTAGTTTTAACAAAATTGTCTGTTTGTGCGCATGTGTGTAAGTGTATGTAGGTGGTGTGTCTGTTATCATCGGTTGCTTTAGTGTATAGCTCGTAATCGTATAGAAATTTGAAACTTGGAACGAAAATCAATGTTAAGCAGTTGTGCTATCCAGCAAATATTTGTTATAACGCCATTAACTGGCAATTATGACTCACCAAACATTTTGAAAGTTCATGTAACGCGAAAAAAAATTTTGGATTGATTAGGGATTTGGTGCGTATGTAGTCAAATAAATGACTAACATGCGTGCCACATAATAATTTTATTATCAGCATTAGTTTTATTTTTATCGAACAATTTGTGTACGTTTTTAAAAAAATTGTAAACAAGAATCCGATGTGGCGAGGAAAATTTCATAGAGGTACCCCGTACCCGAATTTTTGTAATTTAGTTTATTTCAACTGTAGAGCGTAACTGTTGAGGCAGTTATGGAATTTTAAATTGATACACCGAATGTACTAATTTTAAATCAATTCAAAAGTAAGTGGATTTGGAATTGGGTTGTATGAAAAATCCAGCCAAAGGGAAATTCAGTTTTTTGTTTCACAAAATAAAATTTGGAAAGGATAAGATTCTATTTGTATGGAAATATCCCATTCCTTAAATAGAATATTCTATTCATTTCTAATATCCCGTTTTAATGTCAGTTTTAAAGAGGTGTGTTACAGAGATAATTTTTAAGCTTGGTTTGGACCAAAGGTACCGTCTAGGCACGTGCATGGTTTGTATACGTTAAGGGCTCGTAGCTCTGAGCTAACGCGTGGGGTACCTTTCTTCTCAGAGGAAATACCTCCCTTACAGAATTTTGGAGGGAGTTTCTATGGTTACGCTTGTGCGTCATCCGATATGGAAAGGGGCTCAAACCTTCTCCCCTTTGACGGGGGTATTACGTCGTAGCAAGGGAGCAACAGCCTTCCCTTCCAATGCAATTTTCCCAGACTTGCATTCTAGAAACTTGTCTACTTTTTTATGTCCATCAACACTTAGATATTAAACAAAATACTAACCCTATCCTAGAAAAAATACATAAATTCTGGATCAGAGGTCAGCAGTTTATTAAAGGTTGTTCTCTTTTTCTTTGAAAAATCGAGAAAAATGCGTACAAGTATGCATACAAGTAGAAATACAACATATACAGCTAGTTAAGCAAAATTTAAAAAGTTGGAAGTAAAATAAATGGAGTGTGAAGCACGGAAATTCGCTCGGTATGCGAATTTCATCCCAGAATTATTTTGTAGTCATAAACTTATACAATAAAAAAAGAAAAATGATCGGTGATACCAAGATTCAAACCTGGGAACCCTTGGCTCTTAAAATGTATTATTCAAAAAACGTGATTTGTTTACATTTTAGAATAATACTATATATAGAAGGAGCACTACTGATAACACGAAAAGCGGTTCACTGGTGGTCATAAGTAATGCTGCCACACTAACAATATTCGATTTTCTTTTAAAAAAGTTTGCAATACTTCCGGTTGCTGAATTATTATGTTCTATTATTAATTAATGATTGATTATTCATAAAATACAATTGTAAATATCAGTGCATTACAATATTTTAAGCATTTTAAATTGTAGTTTAACGTTTTTAATTAAAATTATATTAAAAGTAGTCCTCGTCAACTAAATGTAGATTCTTGTATTCCGCTATCCTTTTGCTATCTAAGACCGGTTTTATTTAATACTAAGCTGGTGTTTTCAAGTTATTATATTTGTTCTTTACGATCTTTCTTCATTAATTGATATTTTGACACATATTTAAAATAATGTTATGTTGTTAGGGTGGTACCCCTACTTATGATCATCAGTTATCCGACTTTCGTGTTATCAGTAGAATTACATTGTGTTTACGGTCATATGCTCCCTCTATATATTAGTATTATTCTAAGGTTTACATTATGTTGTATACGTCAATAAATGAAACCAGAAATAATACTGACAGTAAAATGTAACTTCGTTTTCTTGTTAACTATACGTAGTAGTACGTGTAAATATTTCAACTCGATCGTGATTTTTAAACGTTTGTAGGAACATTATTGTTATTATTGTGGGTACTGACGTCACAAATATATATTATAAACAATAGGGTTCCATAGTGAATTAACAAGGTTGATTTTTGTTCCAAGTTCCATTTCGATCAGACAAAGCTTTCGAAAATTATTTTGTCCCATAAAAGCGAATAGAAACAAAAATCTCGTACAAACAAACCTCAACAATATATTTATATTCATCTCATGATAAGTAATTCCACTCCTCCTAAAAAAATCATCCCCTTTTAAGCTCATTTTTAGCGAAATTTCGAAGAAAAAATGAGCTTTTGAGGTTAGAGGCATGAAGGGAGGATTGGATTTGGAAGAGGGGGGAACTTACTAACTACTAAAGGACCTCTGAAACGGATTTTGCCACACTCCCGGTTCTGACTCCTATCCGACGTCTATCCCATTAGGGAATTTTTCAAAGGAAATGCGCTAAAAAGCGTATTGAAGCGGGTTATTATTTGTTTTAAGAAAACAACAATAGGTACTAGCTGCCGCCTCCCTAAGTAAAACCAGCACCCGATTAGTTCTCCTCTCCACCCCCCTAGCTCTGGCTTTACATAATCCTTTAGTTCCCTATTTCATTCTTTCGAAGATTTTTCAGTTTGTTTAATGTTCATTCGCAGAAATAAACATTGAACAGCTATATATGTTAATCATAAGCTGGAAAAATAACTAATACAATCTAATTACGATACCTATTTTGTGTACTTTGGCTAAAAATCAATTAATTTTAATAAATTTCATAACTCGATGTTGAAAGCCGTTAGAATAATTATTTTACTCTATAGAGACGAGCGATTTAATTAATCTTTCTTGCCATTATTTCTTATATCCTGCTGTGTGTAAATATAAACAAATCTGAGAGCTCCAAGTGATTTCTTTTATTTGCCTTCTAAGCCGTTCTTGCTTTTAAAAGTTGACATCATCAGTTTTCATGTCAAGAAAGGAGAAATGTCTACGGAATCACAAATAATACAGCCCTGTACGGACCGATTTACTTTGTACTTATATTATATAGAAAGAGAGAGAGGAAACAATGATTTGAACAAATTCACCTTAATGTTTCAATATGTTTTTTTCGATAACATATTCATAACACATGATAACATATATATAGACATCATATTCATGTTATCTATATTATCCCGGGCCAGTACTGCCTCGAGACTATCATATATATGATGGTATCCATAGTATATATATATATATATATATATATATATATATTATATATATATATATATATATATATATATATATATGTGTGTGTGTGTATGTATGTATGTATTGCAAACAATTAAAATAAGGTTATGTTTTGTTTAAGAAAATAAAGCAATTAAAGTACCAATCAAAACTAGTATTTAATTAAACTTAAAGAATAAAACAAAATACAAATTATTTTTGAACTAAACTAAATATGGGGGACATTTTAGTTTTTATTTTAATAGTAATATCACCACAAAGTTAATACGTCGAAATATTTTTAAAAAAATTAAGACAAAAGTTACCTTTAAGCTTTAATTATTATAGAAATAATTAATTATTTGTATAAAATTATATTTAATTTAATTTTATAAAGTTATTTAAAAAATGCTTTTCCTTGCCTGAACCAAAGTTTTTATATATTTTTTGTAACAACCCTGCTCGGCTAGGGAGGGGGGGGAGGGGGAAAGGCGCCCCCTGGCTACGTTTATGCTCCTCACGACTTATGCTGTTAATTAATTCACCCACTTTACTTTCACTTTAATATAAACATAAATAAATAAATTGTATTTATAGTATAAATTGAATTGTAAATTGTTTAAATGTTTAGCATTTTTATTCTTTATGTGCAATAAATGGTTATTTATTAATATGAACATAACAAGTCAAAAAAATTTTATCGTTTTGGTTTATTTCGCGATCCTGATCTAATTTGAAAATCATCGTAATGACATGAACGTATTTTCTAAAACTTCGTTGTCATTTCTGTTTACTACAAGGATCTTGAATAAAGGGACGACGCACTAAGTCGATTTGCCATACAAAAAGTGACCCCATCAAAAACCAAACAATAGAGGGAATTCAACACGAAACACGTCAAAAACTAACTACAAACTGCGCATGCTAACAATTCTAATAACAGCGCAGGTCTTAAATTTTAGAGGCAAACTTACCTCTCAATGGTCTCCCATTGTTTATTGCTTGAGAAGGTTATAACAAAATACGCGTAAATGATCACTTACTGAAGTGGCAAAGTATAGTCCAAAATTTAAAATTAAATAAGCACAAATGACCTAACAAGCATCACAAATGTAACAATCACGAGGAGCACAGAAGAAAGTTGGGAAGTAAATTTGACAACCTTGCTACATAACCTTTGTTTAGCAGCTTTTTCTCATTATAACCAAGGGGAAGGAAAGTTCGCTCCTATTTCTCTATCTCATATAACTTCCATGGAGTCAGAAATGCGTCATCCCCTTTCTTCTATATCCTACGTTTACTACATTTCTATGAAATTGTAAATATTCTTACAAATGAAAACTCGAATTAATAAAGTTCAATAAATTTTATGAAGTTGAATAAAGTTTTAAAACTGTCAGTCTATTAAGTTAAGACATATAAAAAGGTAGCTGCTTTTGCTAATGATATTGCAATTAACCCAGTTATAGAGCCAACTAAATTGAACTATAAAGAGTAAAGTATTGTCTGAAGTAATGAAGTAATGCCAGTATTTCTTTAAACCATCACATTCAGGGATCTTTAATCAAGGGGATGACGCGCTAAAACGATTTTTTACGTAATAAAGTAGCAAATTGTTTTTACGCCGTTAAGGATGAAAAAATAGAGAAGAACCCATATAATGTCCAAAACCAGTACCTGATGTGTAAAAAAATCGGTACTGGTACTTCGGAACTTGTCTTCGCCACATCGGATTTGCTAAGTTCATCCTCCCTACTTTGGACTCGCTTCGCTCGTCTTTAAAATATACAATTCGTCGAATGTATACTGCGAAACCTCTTCGGACTTGCTTAGCTCATCCTCCGATTGTAAAAAAAATCCGTTTCTCATGTTCGATGTGGCTTAACTTTCTTGTTCCAAAAATCATAGACTTGTCATATTAAAACGAAACTAATGGACTTTTTATCACGTAATAGTAAACACTTGTACAGAATTTCAATTTGATTGGATTATTTTCCGATCTGTCATGTTGACTTCTTAATCTCTTTATGCAGACAATATCTCCTCCTAATAATCCTCTCATTTTAAAAATGTAAATCAGAACATAAACAATGTGCGGGAAACCGAAAAAATTGATTCATTTTAACCTGAACTCACTCCTGAAGTAGGTTTCAGTGAGGTAATACAGAGCCCTTGCGAGCCCCAAAATCATGTTTCATGTATTAAGATAGGGTATGTTCCTTCTAGTAATATATCTCAATGTTTTTACTTTTCTGCATCTACATTGATGCAGTCATAGAGGTATATTACTAGAGGGGGCATAGCCAGCTTAATTCATTGAGAGGCCTAAAACATCTTTTTTGGGCTCTCAGGGGCTCTGTGTAACCTCATTGAAACCTCCTTTAAGAGTGAGTTAAGGTTATAATAAATCAATTGTTTGGTTTCCTAGACAATATCTATGTTTTATGTATTCTTTAATATATGTTACTGTAATTTTGTTCTGTTTAATTATTTATTTATTTATATAGATTTATTTGAACAATATTACAGAAATTAGATATTAATAATACACAAAAATAAACATTTTATTGCTCAGCCGCAGGAGCAAAGCTCGAGCGCGGCACTAACTCAGTACTAACTTTAATTAACTTAATGACTAACTTTTTTTAACAATAATTATGGCAGTGCTAACACTAAGCAATAAGAAATAAAATAAAATAAAATAAACCTTTTATCAGCTCAATTTTCTGGCCTAAATATTTTTTTTAATTTACTTTTAAAAGTTTTAAACGGAATGGTATTCAGAATATTGTCGGGAAGTAAATTATAAAGTCTGGGTGCAATGAAGGAGGCATGTCTGGTGGCAGCTGTAGTTCTACATGAAGGCTCTACTATTTTAGTTCCATCTACTCGTCGTAATTAATTTTATTAAAAGTCGAAGATATTCAGGTTATTTTTTCGTTGTTTCAAAATTCAACCATTAGGACCCCTCTAGTAATAATATCTCTATAGATGCAGTCACTACCGGACTACAAAAAATCTTCTTTACTAATGTGAAAAGTATTTAAAAATTGTCAATAGACTTAAATGTCTATGACTTTTGTAAATATTTCTGTTAGAAATTCCATGCATAAATAACTATTATTTATTATTATTTATTTAACCAATACTAAACATTAATTACACATAAAAACTAACATAAACTAGCACTAGCCTTAACCTCTGACACAGTCACTCATTAGTTTTGGCAGATATTATTGGATTTTTATTGATTTCTGGTGGCTAAGTCAGGTTGAATGGGGTTGAGTTTGGTTAGTGGATATTTTTGGTTATATATGGTTATTGTACAAAAACAATCCATATCTGACGACAAAAACAATACCACAATCTGACGACAAAACAATACCATAATCTGACGACAAAAACAATACCACAATCTGACGACGAAAACAATACCATAATCTGACGACAAAAAACAATACATAATCTGACGACAAAAACAATACCATATCTGACGACAACAACCATAATCTGACGACAAAAACAATACCATAATATGAAGACAAAAACAATACCATATCTGACGACAAAAAACAATACCACAATCTGACGACAAAAACTACCAAATCTGACGACAAAACTTTCGTGAGGAGCCGGGATCCCGTCGCAGTAGCTGAAAGTTTTTAATAATTATTCAGAGTAATAAGTATTTCCCCTGGTGTCAAAAATTTATTTAAAATAAAGCATAACCGGCTTTCAACCAACTAAAGGTCATCATCAGTGCCGATGAGGTGTTAGGAAGCTAGGTTTTGAGTTTTTTCTTACTGTTACCTGTTATTAGACTAACTGTTAGAGTCTATAATAACAGTCAACAGTTAGAAAAGACTCAAAACCTAGCTTCCTAACACCTCATCGGCACTGATGATGACCTTTAGTTGTGAAAGCTGGTTTATTTTAAATAAAATTTTTGACACTGTGGAGAGACTTATTTTATTTCTCTCAACATGATGAACTCCTCTAGCGCTCATACTTTGAATTCTAATAACTATTTATTTTTAATTTGAATAAAAAACCCTTCCTTATTGTCATAGCAGTGACAAATCTAATAAGGACAAGTTATCGGACGTAGGCAATCATGTTAGCTATTTCTCCCCTCATTTCGTTCGTAATCTCCTTTTGTCAGATTCACAAGGAAAGTACAAGTGGTGATTGTCGTCATGCTTTATTGAGTTAGGTAATCCCCTTCTTGTTGGTTATACCTCCCAAGTAATTGGTGACTAAGACTTAAGATGAAGAGCCTTGTCGTTACGCAACCCTCCAAGCACTTTCCATTAATAAGATTTTCCTTAGTCTTTATAGGATTTTCTTTTATAATTTCTTTTTATCTTTAAAACCAATATCTTGGTTATTCCATATTACGGATTGTTAGTACAAGTAGAATCCTTGCATTAATTGTTTTACCACCTTCCCATTAGTTTTTATAATTTCTTTGCCTTCCCTACCAAGGAGAGGGAAGCATTGATGTGGTAAAATCGTAAACGTAGTACCTCGAAACTTTTTCTCATCACATTGGATACGCTACGTTTATCCTTTCTAGTTCGGACTCGCTTCACTCGTCCTCAGAATAAACAAGTCGTTAAATTTATCATTTTCCCCCTCGCAATTACCTTCTTTGGCTTCACCTTGGGAGTTAATAGTCATAACTCCTTCGGATTTGCCTCGGGAGTTAAACGCATAAATCCCTCGGCTTCGCCTCGGGAGTTAAATTGTTTGGTTCCCTCGGCTTAAGCCTTAGGAACCAACTAACTGCTTAGAGAAATAATAGCATTCTTTACTTCCTTGGTGCATAAACAACTATTAATATAATATAAATAAATATAGAAAATCAAATGTTAACACTTGGTAAACAGACATGCAATATTCTATTTTTAATTCAAAGTTATTATTTTTCTTTTTCTTCCTAAGGCTTCAAGTCCTTAGTTGAAAATATTGCCTCTATAATACTAAGATCATTGTTGCCAACCCATTTTAAAAATAGTTTGTCATTTTTATTTCTTAAATCTTCAATAAAGGTTTTAACAAAGGTTTACTGGTGGGTGAACATTTAAAATAAAAAATAATTAAATATAAATAATAATGTATAATAATAGTTTCTAAAAAAAATTATAATTACTAAAATAACATTTACTTGGTGTAGGATTATATATAACTCGTTTATTAAAGACTTAATAGAAGGAATTAGTTTATTTAAAAATATACTTTGAATAGATCCAATAATTATTGACACATGGAATATTTTAATAAAATTAAACAGTATTTGTCTTTCCAGAATGATATAAATAATTATACATAGCCAGCTTTCCACCTCAACGATCATATTTTTTTTTATTATTTGTATTTTTTTGGTTTTTAATACTTATTTTTCCCATAGTTTTTATTATGTTGTCTAGTATATCTTTTTTTATTTATTTTGATTTTTAGTTAGTTTTTGTGTGATTCAGTATGCATTTATAATTGGCTCTAATAACTCAATTATAGGAATCACTTTTCACTCCCTTGGGAGTGAAAAGTGTTTCTTTACTCCCTAAAAGCTAGTTAATAAACTTTACATTATACATTGTCTAGAGATAAAAGAAGTTTTTTTAAAGACGAGTGTTCTAGAGCTAAGAGTTCTAGGCTCATGAGTTTCTAAACCCTTTCTTCATCTTATACTAACTCTACGAAGAACGTTTGCTTTAGTCGGAATGAAACTCGGCGTATTATCTTTAAGACCGTAGATCTTATCAAAGACATCTTCCTAACATTTTCCTAACATTTTTGTTAGGAAAAGTTCTCCTTGTTCCTTAAGGAGAATGTTAAGAAGATGTCTCTGAATACGGGCCTTAGACTTTGTGATAAAATTATTACAAACTCAAGTCTAAGGGGCCCAAATGGTCAGTAGTTCCCACGTGTACCTGTCACTCAGAGAGTTTGGGTTTTATCCCGGTTGATGCCCTTCTTTAGTTTTCTTTGACGCTGTTGTAGTTAAATAAAATAGTTTAGCTGTGAGCCATTGGTATCGGGTCGGAACGCACAGTGAAAGTTCACCAAGTACACGACATGTAAAGTTAGTTAAGTATTTCTCAATACACAACTTGCGACAGGTTCTGTAATAAATCCAAGCTCATAATCAAAGTAAAGCCATATTTTATATCAAAGGACACAAATGGAATCCTTGACCCTGTTCACGTTAGACAGTTTGTTGCAAGTCTTGTGCTTGATCAATTAGATAACTTACACATGGTCTCCAACGACATTTCTTTTGAAATTTAAATACAAGTACCAGATTGGGATCGGAGTACATTTCTCTTTCATTACTATCAAAATAAATTATTGTAGTGGTTAATTTTAGAAAATAGAACTGCTTGTGCCTTAGAATAAAGAGCCGGCAGTAAAAGTGCAATAATCTTGTGTGAAATAATATTGCTTTCAATTTACTTTTAGCTAGTTTGCATGGCGGAAGTCTGTAGGTAAAGTATATAGGGGAAAAGGGTGGAGGAGTCAATCTAGTGTACAACACATCATGTAGACGAGGTATACATGGTGTTTCATATAAAGTGCCCACCAAAGAAAGAGGTGATCGTACTCCTCAAGGGAACAAAATATGTTCTGTAATATAAACTCCGATCTCTAGCCGTTTTCCCACAAGGTTAAATTTAATATTTTTATGACCTCACATTATAAAATTGTTAATAGCGTTTGAACTGTTCAAGCTAGAAAGGTGAAATTGGTCTACTTGGATATCTGAGTAAATTTTCTAAAGGACGAACTATTAACTATGTCAAATATTTTGGAACTACTGCCCAAACATTTTCATGAAAAATTATTTTTTTCAAAAATGGAATTTTATGGAATATTATGGTAAGGCATTAGAGTAAGTAAGAGATGAGTGAAAGTTTAGCCAAGGACGAAAAAACTTCTCTTATGATTGCCTTTTAAGATAACCCAAACTTCGTCATACATTCAATAGACAAAATTTTAAACTATTGTTGCTAGAAGTTGGAAAAACTAATAATTTATGGCATTTTAGCATATCTCTACTATAATTAATTATTAAAAAATTAATCTACTACTATTGATAATTAAAATCTCTAAAACTTCGTCATACATTCAATAGACAAAATTTTAAACTATTGTTGCTAGAAGTTGGAAAAACTAATAATTTATGGCATTTTAGCATATCTCTACTATAATTAATTATTAAAAAATTAATCTACTACTATTGATAATAAAATCTCTAAAACGGGAGGAAAGAGTGGTTTTAGAGAAAAATGTATAAGCATAAAATATGTTTATTTTACTCTCTAGAGTCTAAATAGCTTATTATTAGTTCACTTTCGAAAGAAAATATCTTTTGTAAAAATAACATTGTTTTAACTTTTATACGACAAAAATTATCAGTTTTTGCAACTTCTATCAGCAATAGCTTATATTTTTGACCGTTGAATGTATAAAAATATTTGGATTTTTTCAAAGGGCAATCATAAGAAAAGTTTTTTCCGTTCTTGGCTGAACTTTTGCTCATCTCTTTACAAAAACTGCCCTAATAATGCCCTACTATACAAA
The DNA here is from genome assembly GCA_018340805.1 of Microvelia longipes. NCBI lineage: Eukaryota > Metazoa > Arthropoda > Insecta > Hemiptera > Veliidae > Microvelia > Microvelia longipes. Next base: position 2,861,132 of record JACMZG010001870.1, on the reverse strand, counting down.
TTCCATAAAATTCAATTTTTGCAAAAAAATCTTTTTTCATGCGAATGTTCGGACAGTAGTTTCAAAATATTTGAAATAGTTAATGGTTCGTCCTTAAGGAAATTTACTCAGATTTTTAACGAGACTAATTTTACCTTTCTAGCTTAAACAGTTTAAACGATATTAACAATTTTATGATGTGAGGTCAAATATTTTTTAAAAATATTAAATTTGACCTTGTGGGAAAACGGTTGGAGATCAGGGTTTATATTATAGAACATTTTTTGTTCCCTTTGAGGTACTATCACCTCCTTCTTTGGTGGACACGGACACATTACATGAAACAACCTGTAAAATGAAATCATAATTTCCAATTTTAAGGGTGAAAGCAATACTTTTTCTTTATACCTACAGTATGGTAAGGAAAAGTAAAAATTGTATAAAATTAAACATTCGTATAAATAAAATATTTTTAAAGGAAATTTTACTTGTTTAAAAATTCTTTGTATGTTTTTCTTTTTATGCTTTACATCAAACATAAGTTTGAATTTTATATAACATAAACAATGCTTCAACATTTTATTTTGCTCTGTTTTCTATGATTCTTTATGAAGGTCGTACAAAGAATGTTTTTAAGGTCCTAACATATTTGCCTCTTGTTTAAGGTCTGGCCTATGTTTAACCTGCCTTCTCTCCGTTCAGCTGTGTTCTTTTAGATATAAAACTATTTACTCACTGCGGACTCATATAAAGAATACCGTTTAATGGGTTGCGATTCTTAAAGACATTGTTCTATATTTTACTGGTTAAATTTACTCAATTTGAGGTTAAGATATGGCTAAGAATTTGCAAGAAAAGTTCCGCGCCAAAATTATTTAGAAGTTATAAATTTAATTTTGTAAATAAGACGACGAAAAATTATCAGCCTCGCAAATTTTCTTTAAAATCCACGAGTTCTTGCTTATCAATCCTATTATTGCTATGTACAGTCATACTTACATATATACTGGGATACTTACAATATACAGTCATACTTACATATATACTGGGATACTTACAATATACAGTACATAGTATACTGGGATACTTACAATATGCAGTCATAATACATATATACACTTACTACAGTACTACTGGATACTTACAATATACAGTCATACTTACATATATACTAGGATACTTACACTATACAGTCATACTTACTTATATACTAGGATACTTACACTATACAGTCATACTTACTTATATACTAGGATATACTATAGATATACTAGGTACAGTCATACTTACATATATACTGGGATACTTACAATATACAGTCATACTTACTTATATACTAGGATACTTACACTATACAGTCATACTTACTTATATACTAGGATACTTACACTATACAGTCATACTTACTTATATACTAGGATACTTACAATATACAGTCATACTTACATATATACTGGGATACTTACAATATACAGTCATACTTACATATATACTGGGATACTTACAATATGCAGTCATACCTACATATATACTGGGATACTTACAATATACAGTCATCCTTACATATATACTGGCATACTTACAATATACAGTCATACTTACATATATACTGGAATACTTACAATATACAGTCATACTTACATATATACTGGGATACTTACAATATACAGTCATACTTACATATATACTGGATACTTACAATATGCAGTCATACCTACATATATACTGGGATACTTACAATATACATCATCCTTACATATATACATACTTACATATATACATATACAATATACAATACTTACATATTACACTTACAATATACAGTACATATACTGGGATACTTACAATATACAGTCATACTTACATATATACTGGGATACTTACAATATACAGTCATCCTTACATATATACTGGCATACTTACAATATACAGTCATACTTACATATATACTTACAATATACAGTCATACTTACTAGTAACCACCAATCGTTTTTTAATATTTGGGACCTGCAGGTGCTAAAACGTGAAAATTTATTGGAAAAAGTAGGTGATTTTATTTTTCATTACAATGATTTCTCTCCTACTATAGTACAGGCGTGTATAGGGGAATGCGAAAGAGACTTTAATTAAGATTGCCTAGTAAGCTAAAGTAAAACTTGAGCAAATGCATTCTTCGACTTTTCGATAAATAACAATAAGATTGCTAAGTGTCATAATTAGAATTCAAACAATGTTTTCTGCCAAAAAGAAATTCTAGGTAGATTAAACAAGTCGGTTTGAGTTTCTTTAGTTAGGGTTAGGGAACCATGGGAGGAATTTTATTTTTGCCTCCCCCGTACATGCCTCTCCCACCCCTCTACAGCAAGGGCTTTTTCCGCCTCCTCAATCTATTTACATATAAATGACTAAGAGGGGTAAAAGCGTGGAATAAATTAAAGTATAGTAATTTTCATGTATCTCTGGCAAAAACACAATGGTCCTTGAAGGCCGTAACTAGTATTATTTTTTATGAACGTGGACAGGGGCGGACTGGCTATAGAGAGCGATTGCGGCACCTTTCCTTTTTCTTTAATATTAAATTTAAGAAAATACAATGAAATTTGAAAAAGAAATGATTTACAAATTAAATATTTTTAAGCTTGTAATATATGCATATATTTATTTATTATAATTATATGTACTATATAATTCAAAGGAACCCAAATAACTCTAAGGATAAGTGGCGTTAAAAAGAAACTCTCTACTAAGCTGTGTACTATCGAAGAATGCTTTTTAAAGGTTGTATCTATAGAAAATAACTTAAAAATAGTATATTAACAAAATATAAAAAAAATAAAATTTAACAATACTAACTAATTAATATTTTTTATAGTAATTACTATTTATAATTTTTTTCAAAAAATTCAAGATTAAGATCATTGTAATGTGCATTAGATACTTAGCGAGCGAAGCGATAATTTTTAGTGTTTATTACTAATGACAGCAACTGTTTACTGTGAAAATATAAATAAACGCAATCTAGCGATCGAACCGAGCCTTTTTTATTTACTCTATTCACTATGCATAAAGGAGCCATTCTAATAAGTATAATTATTACTATAAGCAATATAGCGAACAAAGCGAGCTTCTTTTTAATATAATCATACTTACACGCGATCAAGCAAGCGAAGTGAGCCCCTTTTTAGTAAGTAAAATTAAAAACATACTCAATTAAAGGAGACCTTTTTTATACTGAATTATTAGTACAAATAATGTAGGGAACGAAGCTACACCTTATTCATTTATATTATTAATACAAGAAATCAAGCGAGCGACGTAAGCCTTTTTTTAATATTATGATTTATATCTAGAATACATGCAGTGCGATTATTGTTTCTCATATTTACTTCTATCTTATTCCCTACGTTATCATATGGAATCAGACAAAATGATGGTTATATGAGAAATTGGATTTTAATCAAGTGATGGCGATTTATAAGGGAACTTATAATCGATTTCTCCAATTTATTAAAGTAATTTGATTACAAACTAAATCTAAATAAAAATACAATGATTTTTAAACTCTTTCGTTTTGCAAAATATAGAGATGCCTTGCGAACCTAAGTTTATAATGTTAAAAACAGAATGTTTAGCGATAAGTACAAGTTATTAAATTTAGTTGGGGGGGAGGGGACGAAATGACCACCAAGTACAATTTAAATACAAAGGGGGTACGCGTGGCTCTGAAGTTTGCTTATCCCTGTGATAGATGACGTTAAACTGAGAGAGAAAAAAATTAAAGGGGTATAAAGTTAAAGCATAAGAAAGACCCTCACGGCTACTCAGTACAGTTTGTTTTTACGAGAGAATAAATTATTCATTTAGATAGTATTGATTGGGAGCTGCTTATTTATAGCTTCATTATTCTTTACTCCTTGGAGATATTATTAATAGAGATGTCCTGTTGGTTAGAATTTAAAACATCGAAAAAGTAACCTGATCACCCTCAACCAAGGATCTTGAATAAAGGGGATGACGCATTAAGGAACATTTCTGACCCCATGGAAGTTGTATGAGATAGAGAAATAGGAGCAAACCTTTTCCCTGGTTATAATAAAAAAAGGCGCCAAACGTAGGTTATGTATCAAGGTCGAGTTTGCTTCTAAACTTTCATCTTTGCTTCTCGTGATTGTTACATTTGTGATGCTTGTTAAGTCATTTGTGCTTATTAATTTTAAATTTTGTACTATACTTAGCCACTTTAGTGAGTGATAATTTAAGCTTGTTTATATCCTTCTCAAGCAATAAACAATAGGAAACCATTAAAAGATAAGTTTGCCTCTAAAATTTAGAATTGTAAGCATGCGCAGTTTGTACCAAGCATGTGCAATTGGTTTTTGACGTGTGTTTTGTGTTAAATTCTCCCTATTTTTTGGTTTTTGATGAAGTCACTTTTTTGTATGGCAAATCGATTTAAGATCCTTGCCCTCAACCATCTATATTATCAAATAAACAGAAAAAAATAACAGTAACTTGCATAGTTAGAACGTTTGAAATACAAATCAAAACACAAACAATGCGCGGGAAGCTGAATACCATTGATTTATTATAACCTTAACTCACTCTTGTAGGAGGTTTCAATGAGTTTACACAGAGCCCCTGAGAGCCCCAAAAAGACGATTCAGGCCTGTCAATGTATAAAGTTAGGCTATGGACCCTGTAGTAATAATTGTTTAAGCTTTAATCTAACACTGATTGGATGGCAAACAAGACATAATGGTAGATCATACATCAACTACAGCAAAGATCCACCTATTTTTTTTACTTTTTGGTTACGCAATGTGGTTGAAAGGTAATCCTAATCTCAATTTCACGTATAAAGAAACATTTAGACATTAAGTAGAGAACTTTCAAACTAAGAATATTGAGAGTTTTATTTTGACAGAACATAACACTATATTTTACGCAATTTACCCATCTAGTGTTTAATTAGAGAAATTGGTGCTTGTTTAGTAAGACATTAATGGTGTAATATAATGAAACTAATTATTTAAATAATAAAAATAATATTTCTTAGCGTATTTTTGTACGGCATAAGTTTCAAGCTTTCAAAAAGGAATGAAATCCCAACAAAAATACATGCGTGTATAAAAAGAAGTCAAGTCTAGCGTAAAAAGTTGTGGGATCATTGAATAAGCCAAGTCAAAAGTTTCTAATTATGCTTGTAAATATACGAGGTCTTGGTGGATTCACTTTGTGACTTGGCCATTACACAGCACACACAGAAATGCATAGTGCGCTTATTAAATAAGCCGAATGTATTTTTGTAAAGTATGTCAACAGTCTACACTCTGTACAAGATGTTTAGTACCACACTTCCTTAAGCTGTGTAAGGGCCAAGTCTCAAAGAGAAACCACCAAGACCTCACATATTTACTAGCATAATTTGGAACTTTTGACTTGGCTTATCCAATGATCTCACAACTTTTTCCGCTAGACTTGGCTCTTTTTTTTACAAGTGTTTTTGTTGGGATTTAGTCGTTCTTTAGAGAAGAATTTTATATACTTATCACAATTATTACTTTTATTTTTATATAGTGTTTATAATAGTACTGTATGAGAGTTTTAGCAAGAAGGTAGGCAACGTAGATAGAAAAGTTATGTCAAACCCATTCTTTTCTATAGCTTTCGTGTCCCAATATTACAATGAGCATGCCAAATCTTAGAATCATAAGTTAAAAATAATAATAGAATATTTGAAAGAATCCTAATATTGGAAGAGTACCCGACATTGCACTCACTAGATAGGAAGAACCTCCGGTATAATGTCTATTTCAAACTTAAAATAATACTTTATATAGAAGGAGCACTACTGATAACACGAAAGCAGGTTCTCTGGTGCAACTAAGTAATGCTGCCACCCTTACAATATACAATTTTCTAAAAAAAGTTGGCAATACTTCCGGTTACTGAATTATTATGTTCTATTATTAATTAATGATTGATTATTCATAAAATACCAATATAAATATCGGTGCATTACAATATTTTATGCATTTTAAATTGTAGGTTAACGTATTTATTAAAATGATATATAATAAGTAGTCCTTATCAACTAAATGTAGATTCTTGTATTCCGCCACCCTTTTGCCATCTAAGACCAGTTTTATTAAATACTCAGCAGGTGTTTTAAGTTATTATATTTTTCTTTACGATCTTTCTTCATTAATAGATATTTATGACACATATTTAAAATAATGTTTTGTTGTCAGGTTGGCAGCATTACTTAATTGCACCAGTCAACCGGCTTTCGTGTTATCAGTAGAATTATATTGTGTTTACGGTCCTGTGCTCCTTCTATATATAGTATTATTCTAAGATTTCAAAGGACGGGGCGTTTAAGGTTTTTTATCCCTTGCATAAACATCCTGAAGGCTCACACCGGTATCGAACGTTTATAGTCTGGGTAAAAGGCTCACGTGCCGGCCGTTACCCCCCTCCCCTAGGACCCCCAAATTTCACCTAATGCTACTGATGCTATCATGGGCGTCCGCAAGATTTTTTCCAGAGGGGGTCAAAACTGCCAAGTTCAGTTACCAATAATGTGTTACGAGTTTAGTTTTCAGTACCCTTTTACACAAGTCGGAGATAGGAGGCCAGCAAACAACAGGACTGGGTATTTGCTATACTAAATGTTACTGTATTGACAAAAATTATATAAAATTTTATTTATTGTGCTTAAATAAATATTTAATTCACAAAGACCTTTAGAGAGCAAAGCGAGGTCCTTAGCCTCTATTACTATACCTAATTTTTATGGCAATCTAGCGAGCAAAGTGAACCTCTACAAATATAGGGGCTTTATAAGGATTTTATCAGAAATATAAAATTTTTATCAGAATCATATACTTACATAGCCTTTAATGTACGTAATTTTAAATTTTACCAATTTTGCGAGCGAAGTGAGCCTTTTTGCATACATTAACATACATACTTATAACAATCTAGCGAGCCAAGCGAGTTTTTTTTTCATTGTCCATGTATATAATTTTTCCAATGTAGCATTTTTTTTAATTGTTATTTTTATAAAAAATGCAGGATAATAACCATTAAATTTTTAATAATTTCAGTGCGGGTCAATCTAACTTTTATGATTTTTTGGGGGGGGGGGGGTCAAACAGATCACTTGACTGGTTTGACAAGATTAAAACCTGCGGACGCCCATGGATGCTATGATTTTAAATTTAAAATAACTTAGAAACCTCGTGAATCGTAGTTGCTCCTATAGAAGTTCACTAAGTATTACCTGAAAGAAGCATTCCATTTGGTGGTGAGTCAGTATCAATAATATGCAGAGGTATGGATTCTTGTTCTGCTAATTTTCTAGAGCTCATAATTAAGAGCTATTGCCGTGCCGATTCCTATGTCACGCGCCACTCTCCTGCATCAAACAAAGTGGCATGATTAATAAAGAATCAAACAGGTGCTTGTACAAAATGAGAACATTTGGTTCACAAACCAATTCTAAATCCGCGGATGATATTAAGTACGATATCTGAATACGGTAAGAAACGCTGAATGAACCATGTGTAGGGAATGCAATCGGAGGATACGCTAGAACTAGGAAGATGGATCCCCTGATACTCTGTATGAACCCCCCTTTGTCGAAGCTTTATAGTGGGTCCAGACAGTGCAAGAAAACTTCCAACGCCTAGAACCAACGCCAAAACTAGGCAAAAAAAAAAAAAATAAATAAATAAATAAGATAAAAACAAAAATCCTTTTTATGTATGTGTGGATATGTGTATGTATGTGTATATGGACATGTATATGTATGAATGAATGTGTACATGGATACAAATTTAGATTATATATTATTATTATGTGTCTGTATATGTATTAGAAATTTAGCTCCTTTTAGAAATATTTCATATGAACTAAAAGAGAAAACAATTTATAAAAACTCATTTTCTCTTATTGGAGAATTTATTTAGTTTGTTAAATGAGGTAAAATACATAATTTGGTTGATTAGTGCTGATATCTAAAAATCGTTAATTAGTTACTAATATTAGTTTTCCCGCCCTTGTTTGGCGTCTTGTTTAGTCGTGTCTGTGTGTTTGTATGACTCGGATCTATCGTGATATTCTCGCACAGCACGCTCCGTTCTCTTTAAATCTTACAAATTTCATAATACCCGAAAACGGCTCTCAAAACACTCACTCAGGAGGCATCTACGGTGGTACCACCAGGCATCAAAAGCTACAGTCCTCAAAACATCAAAGGTGAGCCAAATTTGGTTATTAAGCTTGGCATTAATTTGGTTTTCTCTTGTTGCGAATCAGTGCAGTGGTTTTGTTCTCTTTCCTGTGTAATTAACTATATTGCCAGGCGGGAACAACCACTTATACTTAATTTCACTATAAAGTACTAACGAGAAGTAGATTGAGAATAAAAATTTAAACGAAAAGCTAGCCACCCACAAGCCTTAAGCTTATGTGGCTAGTAAGATCTTATTTATAAACAAATAACATTATGAATAGATGTAATAAGACTTTTAGAGCCTTTTGTATGATTGTATTGTGTATTACTCTGTAAATTATTTTTTAAATAAATTATTAGTTAAGAAGTTAGTAAAAAAAAAAATAATTATAGTATTGGTAAAGTTCTCCTATATAACATTGTCTAAATTCACTTTTTTAGCTCGCAGGATGTCCCCGCAGCATGGGTTATGGTAACGACACAATAGGTTGCAGACTAGCCTATCAGAGTAATTGTTTTCTCTAAGTATATCTTTAATTTTGATGGTGGCTTGAGCTGTAAATAATACAAGTGCAGTTATAAAACATTTCACTTGTTTTATATTTAAACTCAATTGGATTATTATTCTGTTTTTACATTTCCTCAATTATACCGAAGGTATGTAAATAGGAAAAGTATTGTGTTTGCAAACAAATCCGAAACCGGGATGTCACCGGAATTATCCGTTTCATGTGTTTTTAAGTCCTCCTAAGGGGTTTTCACAAAGTTGTCTCTCTGTATGTGTGTGAGTGTGAGTAAATTTGAAATTTAATCAGCTTTCCAACGAGACTAATTTTATCTCTCTAGCTTGAACAGTTTATCTTTATCTTAAAGAGCTATTAACGATTGGACATCGGGGTTTATATTATAGATCATTTTTCGTTTCCCTTGAGGAGTACTATCACCTCCTTCTTTGGTGACACTTTATATAAAACGCCATATAATAAATAAATAATAAATAATAAATAAATTAAATAAATAAATATATATATATATATATATATAATATATATATATATATATATATATATATATATATATATATATATATATATATATTAATATATAATTTTGCAACGTTTAAAAACAAGTGATTTATCTTTGCCTTAAATGCCAAAAAACGCCAAGAAGCCGGGGCCTCTTGCTGGTTTTGGGGTTTTAACTTTTAGTTTGTTTCCACAGTTGCCACATTGCAATGGAATATTTTGCTGATTTAAAGACCGTGTCACTCATACCGAGCTAAATATTTTTTTAAGTAAATACTGCTTGTTTTGAACTAACTATCTTGTACTATTTGGTTTAAGTTTTTTGTCTAATCAGGACTCTAAAAGTAATAATGAATTATTATTATTTAACAAACTTTATAAAACTTTCGCTTATTGTCAGAAATACATTCATACTAAAATGGCAATAATTCAAATTAAGGTTTATGCATGTCACATCTTGTTCAACTAAACACGACAATTCCTATATTTGTATATGAATACCTAAATCTGGTTCAAATCAACGCAGAAACCAAATGTATGTTAATTGCTGATTACGTTTTGAAGTAATAATAAGTGACAGTGTCTAAAATATTGTTTAGAGAATTAATTATTTTGAAAAGTTGACCGAGATAATTAAACTACAGAAGTTTGACAACATGTGTTAACATTGCTGTGTTCTCTAAGATTGTGAAAAAAAGGTTTCTTTGTCAGGCTGATACTATGGATTCAAGAAATAATATTAAGAATTGGACCAGCTTACAGAACACTATGGAACCAGCCAAGAAAAGAGCTATGAAATCACTCATAAACGAATACATATCCCTGCTTGACGATCCTGCCGAAGGTTTCGTCGTTAAAGTGGACAACCCGTTCGTCTGGAACGTCGGTATTTACGGCCCGCCTTCAACACCCTACTGGGGTGGGTACTTCAAAGCTCAACTCAAATTCCCTGACGAATATCCTTTCGAGCCACCGAAAATAAAATTTAAAAGTAGATTTTTTCATCCAAACGTTTATGAAACTGGTACTGTTTGCATGTCAATTCTTCATAATCCTTTGACTGAAGAGGTCCCATCCGATTTACCGATCGAAGAGAAGTGGAATCCGACACTATCCGTTCGAACTGTTCTATTATCTTTGATATCAATAATGGGTTCGCCTAATATCGATAGCCCAGCTAATTTAGAAGCAACTAAAATGTTTCGGCTGTGGAAAGAGAAAGGAGACGAATCTTACAATAAGTATATAGCAACTATAGTAAAAAAATCGAAAAAGGCTGCTGAGGAAGATGGTGTTCAGATTCCGACTACTTTAGACGAGTATATAAGACAATCGGCTAAAAGTAAGTCCGCTACTTCACTAGATTATAATTTCGATTCGGACGAGTGTTCAAATTGTTCATCAGATGTTTCTTTCAGCAATTCCGATGCCGATAATGACGATCCTAGATTATCAACGTTAGTCACAAGCAGTATGACGTCAGCGAATCCTAATGAAGTCACGGAATTTCCACAGTTAGATTCTATAAATAATTTATCTCCTGAATTGAGCCAACCAAATTCATTATCACTTCCAGATCAAATTCACGAGGAATCCATTCAATCGTCCTCTACACCAAATTTCACCCAGTCACCCAATTCAATGAACCTTTCACCAATTTCATTATTTCGTAAGAGACGACCACCTCCTCTCCGCTTATTCCCGAAATCAGATATTAAGAGACGTAGAAAGCAATGACACTCTAAACCACTAAATTTTTTACCAAATCGGCCCATTATAACTTTTTGATGATTAATTTTTCATGTAATTATTTTTTTGTAAAAAATATTTGTAATTAAAATTAAACATTTAAATTAATGATATCGTATAAATTGTGTCTTACGTCGTCTTTAGAAAAATAATTATAATTGATTTATTTGTCCTATTTGTATAAATAAAACCTGTATACTTATCTATAATTGAGAATATATTTATTTCTTTGGATACAATTTTGGTTTTTTAAGACGGAGAAAATTAAAAAAATATAAGAAATACACTTAAATTCGTAAATAAAATTAACTATTCCCCTTAGCCTCAAGGCAGCTATTCCCCTTTTTGGGGGCAGCACCCCCCAAAAAAATAGAATAAAACACAACAAAACGTATTAAAACAAAATCAATGTCTGGAGATAAAATCTTGTATGCACCTTGGGAGTAAAATGCTATTTCCCCCCTCGCAATTACGCCTCAGGAGTTATAGTCATAACTTCTTCGGATTTGCCTCGGGAGTTAAATTCTTTGGTTCCCTCGGCTTACGCCTTAAGAATTAACTAACTGCTTAGGGAAGTAATAACATTCCTTACTTCCTTGGTGCATAAATGACTATTAATATAATATAAATAAATATAGAAAATCAAATGTTATCACTTAGCAAAAAGACTTGGTATATTGCTAAATAGACGTGAGTTAGGAATTAAAATGGATTATATGAAGGTAGGCTCGTAGCCAGGTAGGGGCCAGGGTCATTTCGCCCCTGGAAAAAATTTCGCCCCCATCTGACGAAATAGATTTCAGTGGAATTCCCTTGAGATGTGTAAATTTCGCTCTGGTAAAATACTTATGAAATAATACGGAGTTTAAACCGTTCAGAATTTAATTGTTTACTGTTGTGCGGTCAACGTTCAACCTCAAAAGAAAGGTGTGAAAATACAAGAAGAAAGCAATACATACTCGAGCCTAGCTCTCCGCCCGCCGCTAACCAACAGGTACCGCCTCGTTCTTTTTTAAAGAATCCGCTAACCGCTTGTTTATAGTTACAGTCCTCCATATACATATTCATGGTGTGTTGTCACTTATCCCGATATTCGGTGTAAACTTCCACCACGCTCCTCTCTGGAATTGGTTTGACTCCCCTACGAGTTTTGGCTGGCCACAGGCCTGTGTGACAGAACTCGGCTATGCCCAGTTTACTATCATAGACAAAGGAACCTATATCTTATAGGAGAATAGGTCATCTTATATGTCGCTGGCATCCCCACCGACTTGACGTTTTATTTTGTTTACTTCAAGATTTAAATCATTTTCAAGTTGTCAATTTCGTTTCAAGAACATTCCTTTTATAAACTTTACGTATTATAGAATCAGTTTCATAAAAGGTTTATCTTTTATTTAAAGTAAGTCACTGCGCTGCATAAGGCAGCGACAATAAAATGAAGACATCGTTGAAGTTGGACCAGGTATGTTATCTGTCCCTAATACTATAGTCAGTACTGATAAAAATACGAGGTCTAGAAGTATGACCGAGAAAGGCTTCCAGCATTTCGTAGATCTGTGTAAAAAGTCTCTAAGGTCAAAAGAGAGGAAGATCTTACGAAAACAAGTAGAGGTGGAGGAATTACTGGAAAACTCCCAGGCACCATTGAGTGTTGTAAGCTCGACATTAAGTGAGGTTAAGCAACTTCGATACTCACTTAGCGACGAGTTGTCTACTCTCGTCGAAGAAGTTAGTAAGAGAGAGACAGTAGATAAATCAGTAACAACTTACATCGTAGATCGTAATGATTTTCTAGAAACTTTAGACGGGTTCATTGCTGCGAAAGAGGAAGGTATTGTAAGTCAGTCTGATAAGGAACTGTCATTCCACTCGACGGTAAGCGCAAGGAAGTCAGTCCCAAAATTTAAAAGTTCTATAGTTACAAGTAGTAGTAGTATGCGTAGTTTTAAGACTCAAAGCAGTAAACAGTCTATAGTAGAAGCCGTAAATGTATTAGCAATACAGCAAACCAAAATACTTGAGGAACTTGCTCAGTTGAAACTTAGTCAGGTTAGTGTAGAGAATAACGCAAGCAAGGCTGTAGAAGTGACAGGTCTGTCACAAGTAAATTTAGTTCATAACATTACCCATCACGTGTCAAATCATGGCGAAGGGGCCTCCCGTGATACCGGTTCTTACCGTGATCATTCTTCTTTAGATAGACCTGTTGCATCTACACCCCAGCCTCAGAGCGTTGGTCATATGGCAATAATGGCAAAGCTACAACTGTTAGGCTCTATAACTCCATTTAAGTTTAGTGGGGAGTGCTGTGATTTTCCTAATTTTCGTGAAGAGATCCGTCTGCATTTAGAGGATGGTATATTACCTGACTATTATAGAAAAACATTTTTAAAGAAATTTCTGTTGGGAAAGGCGCTTCAAGTAGTAGAACAAAATATGTCTTTAAATTTTTCCCAACTTTTAGATCTTTTGGCTGATAGGTATGGTAATCCAGTTGCTATTACGGAAGCATGGGTAAAAAAGTTAACTTCTGGTCCTCCCATAGGTTATAATGATACAAATAGTTTAAGAGAATTAGGAGATTCCGTTAAAAGTGCTGCTAAAGTGTTAGATAGTAAGTCTAAAACTGAACTTAACACTAAGATTTGCTTAAAACAAATTGTAAATAGATTACCTAATCAGTTTGTGGCTCGCTGGGTTCAGTTTATTCAGTTAAAAGAAGGAAATGAGACCATAGATGATCTGTCCGAGTTTATTGAATCTCTAGTGAAAGTATACAGTCAACCAATATATAAACCTAAGGTTCACGATTTCAGTAAGTCAACCAAGCCTAATCCGTCTTATATTGGTAGTAATGTTAAACAAGGCCAATCAAAGTGTATGTCAACTACTGTTCAAGCCGCGGGTGCTTGCCAATTTTGCGGAAGTGTGGAACATGGTTTAAATAAGTGTAAATTATTTTTGAAAGATACCATAAAATCTAGAGTAAACTTTGTTAAAGAAAACCATCTGTGTTTCGGGTCTAGGAGCATCCCATACGTCTAAGGGTGTATTAAGCGTTTACAATGTGTTCACTGCAATAAAAAACATCCTCTTGTTTACATGATGATGAAATGATAAATCTGTCAATGACACAAATACAAATCACTGTCAATTGCAGCAGAAACGAACGATTTGGGGCTTAGCAATAAAAGTAACGGTAATAGCGATGTTGACAGTTCTGAAATAAACGAAGCGACAGGTCTTCTCGTACAACACGGTTATAGATCACTCGAGGAATCAACAACAATGCTTATTCTACCAGTTTACGTTTATAATAATAGGACTCCTCATCTGAAAGTTTTAACTTACGCTATTTTAGATGACGGAAGCGATTCTTGTTTCATTAAAGAGTCTTTGTGACGAAACAAGAACTAGTGGTGTTAAAACTAAATTACAGCTTAAAACTCTCTCGGCAAAATCAAGTGTTTATTGCGAACGAGTTTCCAACGTAACGGTCCAAAGCTTTTACGATCCTAACGTAACAATAAATTTACCCTATAAATTATTTAGTAGATCCGAAATACCAGGAAACCACGAAGATATCCCTTCCCCTGAAATAGCTGCGTCGCATGACCATTTAAGAAAAATCGCTGGACATATTGCGCAAATTATGACTGGGGTGGAGATAGGGCTTTTGATTGGCAACAACTGTCCGTCGATTTTATGCCCCCTCGAAGTGTTAAGGGGCCAAGCCAATCAAGCATACGGAATAAAAACTGTGTTGGGCTGGGGTATTATTGGACCAAAGCCTAAAATTAAGAAACCAACTTTTAATCACGAGATAGAAGTATTGAATTCTCAAACGTTCGTTCATCAAGATCTTGGTACTCAAACAAAAGAAATAGTAAATCGCTGGGTCATAGAAGCAGAAGGCTATATAGATTTTCCGGAAGTTTCTAATGTGTATTATGAAAAATCTATGTCGGTAAATGATAAATTATTTTTAGAAATTTTAAAGGCTAACATTTATCATAGACCAGATCATCATTACCAACTTCCACTACCGCTAAAAGGTGCTGAAATAAAGCTTCCAAATAATAAATTTCTGGCTCAAAAAAGATTAAATAATTTAAAAGCCAAATTCGTTGCCAATGAAGATTATATAAACAATAATATGTAGAGTTCATGAACAAGATGTTTAGAAACGGCCATGCCGAACCGGCAAGTTCCTTTGATTATAAAAACGAAGGAAAGTATTGGTACATACCGCACCACGGGGTATTTCATCCCAAAAAACCGAACAAATTTAGAGTAGTATTTGACTGTTCGGCAGTTTACAAAGGTCAGTCATTAAATTCAAATTTGCTTTCGGGACCTGACCTTACTAACAATCTAATAGGCGTACTCTTGAGGTTTCGCAAAGAACAAATAGCGATAATTGGTGACATTGAGGGAATGTTTCACCAAGTGTTCGTTGAAGAAACTTATAGAGACTACCTTCGTTTTCTTTGGTGGCCGGAAGGCGATGTCTCTCAAGAGCCACGTGAATATCGCATGACAGTACACCTATTCGGAGCTGCATCCTCCCCAGGTTGCAGCAACTTCGCTTTAAAACAAGCAGCGATAGACAATGAACAAAACTTTGACAAAAAATCAATATCGTTTGTTAAAGAAAACTTTTACGTTGATGATGGCTGTACGTCAGTTAGTACCGTGGACGAAGCTATGCAGCTTATTCAAGACGTAAAGGCTATTTGTATTTACGGTGGGTTCCGATTTCATAAAATAGTCACCAACGATCCTGACGTCTTAGAAAAAATTCCGCTAGAAGACCGAGCTGATTCTCTGGTAACAGTGAAACC
The DNA here is from genome assembly GCA_018340805.1 of Microvelia longipes. Lineage (NCBI taxonomy): Eukaryota > Metazoa > Arthropoda > Insecta > Hemiptera > Veliidae > Microvelia > Microvelia longipes. The sequence continues at coordinate 2,845,293 of JACMZG010001870.1, read as the reverse complement.
TTTCGACCCTTATGATTTTCCTGAAGAGCGTGTCCTAGGCGTAAGCTGGGATCTTAAGGTTGATTCTTTCGTAACTAAAGCTTCACCAAAAGATAGTGTTTATAACACGTAGAAACATGATAAGTGTTATTTGCTCAGTTTACGACCCTTTAGGATTCTTGTCCCCTTACGTTTTGACTGGTAAAGTGATCGTACAGGATGTTTGCAGAAAATATAAATTAGAAGGGCGAGGAAGGGCGAGGAGAGCGTTGGGACGAAGAAGTTAAAGATGACGTCAAGAAGGCCTGGCTTGTTTGGGTGGATGGTCTGAAAACTTTAAATAATATACACATCTCACGATGTATGAAACCTAAGGACTTTGGTAAAGTAGTGTCTATTCAGTTACATCACTTTTCGGATGCTTCCAGTTCTGGTTACGGGCAAGTATCCTACATAAGATTAATTTCTGAAGAAGGCAAAATTCATTGTGCATTTGTTATCGGCAAGGCTCGTGTTCGTCCTGTAAAGGAAATCACTATCCCTCGTATGGAGCTTACTGCGGCCGTAGTTTCTGCACGAATGAGCAATTTTTTGGAGAAAGAATTGGGCTATGATGACCTAAAACACATCTTTTGGACTGATAGTAGAGTAGTAATTGGCTATATAACCAATAAATCGAAGAAGTTTCACATGTTCGTATCCAATAGAACTCAGGAAATTCGCGATACGACTGAAGTGTTGAATTGGCGCTATGTGCCTTCAGATAAAAATCCCGCCGATATAGCTTCTCGAGCACCATCAGCTAAGACGTTCTCTGAGAGTGCGTGGCTTACCGGACCTCAATTTTTATGGCAACCTGAGTCTGATTGGCCGCCTTCTGAAACTGTGTCTCTTCCAGAAGATGATCCAGAAGTTAAACGTTCGTCAGCATTATTCGTTAAATTAAATTCTTATGATTCGCTTTATAAAAGATTTGAAAGTTTCGATTCGTGGTCCTGTTTGAGACACAGTGTCGCTATATGTGTCAGGTATATTAATCGATTGCGTTCTAAAATTAAGCTAAGAAGGATGAATTCAGAACCCATCGAGACCCTTGATGTAGAACCAATTACTGCATCTGAGATTATGTATGCAGAGGTTATTATTGTTAAAGAAATTCAAAAGCAGTATTTCCTGAGGAAGTAAAGACTTTGTCCTCTGGAGCTAACGTTTCTTTAAAAAGAATAGTCCTTTGTATAAATTAGACCCGTTTATTGATGAAAGGGGATTAGTTAAAGTAGGAGGTAGGTTAAGGTTGGCTGTTAGTCAACGAGCAGCACCCAGTCATACTTCCTAGAAACTCTAAGCTGTCGATATTAGTAGTTAGGTATATTCATTGCCAAATCAGACATCAAGGTAGAAATATGACCATTAATAGTATTCGCTCTAATGGGTTTTGGATATTAGGTTGCTCGCATTTAGTCCGTAAGCTTATTGCGTCTTGCGGTTTGCAAGGTTGCACGGGGAAAGTTTGTAGAGCAAAAATGTCTGACTTACCTGTGACAGGGTTGAAATAGGGCATCCACCTTTTATTATAGCGCTGTAGACTGCTTTGTCCTTATTATATTAAAATCGGTAGAAGACAAGAAAAAGATATGGACTGATTTTCACGTGTCTAGCGTCTCGTGCCATTTCCTTAGATACAGTTGACTCTCTAAATACTGACTCTTTTATCAATGGGCTTAGACGATTCTTATCTCGCCGTGGGCCAATCTATCAACTGAGAGATCTGACATGGGAACTAATTTTGTTGGAGCCCATGAGAGTTGCGCCGCGAGTTAGAAAGCATGGTCACCACTAAGGTTCAAACGTTTTTGAAAAAAGAAGATGTACCTTTAAGTGGCAATTCAACGTACCTAAGGCCAGCCACATGCAAGGGGTCATAGAGCGGCAAATTGGTTCTGTACGCCGCATTATGGAGGTTATGCTAAAAGAGCATCCAGGGTTACTGACTGAAGATGCTTTACGTACTTTCTTTTGTGAGTGCGAGTGTATCGTTAACGGGCGACCTCTACTATATTAAACCTCTCGGATCCAGATTGCCTGCTACCTTTAACTCCCAACCATGCACTCTTAATCGAACCTAGACCTCTGTTTCACCACCGGATTATTTGAAGACAACCACATCACATACGAAAAAAGTATTGGAAACGAGTACAGTGCCTAACAGATCAGTTCTGGAGAAGGTGGCGAAAAGAATATCTCCTAACGTTACAAGAAAGATGCAAGGCAAGAAATAAAGCGTAACCTAAAGCCTGGTGACATCGTTCTCACCGCAGATGACCAAATCCCTAGAAACCAATGGGATTGCCACGATTCAAGAAGTTTTACCTAGCAAGGACAATTTGATAAGGAAAGTCAGCTTGCGTTTGCCTTCAGGGAAGATAATCAAAAGGCCAGTCAATAAGATGGTTTTGATGTATACTGATCGTACTGGTTCGATTCCCGCCAAGGAGCCTAAAGAAATCAAGTTATCTCCATAACTTCGAGGAGCCATGTCGCTGGCATCCCACTGACTGACGTTTTATTTTGTTTTACTTCAAGATTTAAATCATTTTCAAGTTGTCAATTTCGTTTCAAGAACATCCTTTTATAAACTTTACGTATTAGAATCAGTTTCATAAAAGGTTTATCTTTTATTTAAAGTAAGTCACTGCGCTGCATAAGGCAGCGACATTATATTTATACGAAAAGTTTTTTAATGCTCAATTTAATAGTTATATTTTAACTTAAACCCCGTATCATCCAATCTGCCATACCAAATAAAGCTTTACTGTAAAAGGCAAAGCATTCGTTTTGCTCAAGCCGATGACATTGTCCTCCATGATGTGGTAGCCCTGTCATTCCATATAAGTAGTCAAAATAAAATAGAAGTGAGCTTATTACAAAATCAATAAAATTAAATTAGCACTGCAATCGTGGTTTCTCTAATTACCTGCTGGTATTTTTATTGGATAGCTAATTAATTAGTACATTTGCTTAAATAGTTAATTAATCTTTAAATAATTTAAGGTTAGGAACTATTATGTCAAGTATATTTATTGGTTGAGTATTTTTAGCGAATAATCGAAGAAAAATAAAGCTTATGAGGTTGGGGTCATGGGGAGAGGGAGTGGGAGATGATAGATTTTTTGGAATAAAAGACTCACTGATCCAGGATATATATATATATATATATATATATATATTATATATATATATATATTATAATATATAATATATTAATAATATATACATATATTATATATAATATAATATATACATATATATAAATATAATATATATATATATATATATATATATATATATATATATATATATATAACTCTTTATTCGCATCATTCAAACTTGTAAAATAATTATATTATCAGTTCTATATTATACAATTACCTAAAACAAGAAAAAATACAGACGTTTGATGTGAAAGCCTCTAAGTAGAGACTACTGAGTGAGGCTCAGCTCTTTTTTTTATAATACAAAGATCAATAATAATAAACAATTCTTAAATATTATATAACAAAAATATTTGTAAGTCGGAGTAGACTCTTTTTATTTATTTTTTGTTTATTTTATTTAAGTTTAACTTTCATTTAATATTTTATAATTATTTAAGAGAAAAAGAAGCTGACCCTCACTCAATATCTCTACCTTAGAGGGCTCATCACATCAAACGTCTGGTTTTTCTTGTTTAGGTAATGTTATAAATATACTGTATATAATATATTGGTGCAATATATATATATATATATATATATATATATATATATATATATAATATATTATATATTGTGTGTGTCTCTGTGCATGTATGTATGAGATTTTTGTCCTAGACGCCTCTATGGGACACGATAACTTTCGAACGCTTTCTTCAATCGAAATAAAACTAGGTACAAAAATCTACCTTGCTAATGTCCCGTCATTAACCACATAATGACCCTACAACATTTTAAAAAATCAAAATCTTTATATAGTGTTTAGTTTGAACTGAAAATGTTTAGACATATATTAATATGTATGTATCAACAAAAATATGAATTTATTTATTCAGTTTTAGTTCTGGTTTATTGATTGACATATATGTCAAACAAAACATGTCATTAAATTGACATGTAAATAATAAATATTATTAAATTAAAATTATTATAATTATTATGCAAATCTAATTTTTTCTTTAATACATTGAAATTCGCTTATATTGTGGCAGTATGCTACTTATAAACCAGTAAAATGTCGAACTGATTATAATACGACTTACGGCTAAAATCAATTGACAGCGCGCCAAAATCTCAATGCTTTCAACCCTCTTATTTTAACCAAAAAATCCCTTCTTTTAAGTACCAAAAAAATCCCTACTCTGGCAACACTGAAAGTCAGGTTATGTTTTGAATTTTATATTTGTTTAGATATCGTACTTTTATTTTTTTAAAATATTTATTTACTTTTAAGTAGGAATATTGTTTATCATATAAATTTATCAACTAAGTGTTGCTTTAAATATGTTCGGGAAGTATGAATTAAGTGGAGTTAAAGTTGTTAATTACGTAATGCAGTGAATCATAATAGTTCTATAATAAAATTTTGACGATTTAAATAAATCGTCAGCTATAATTACTTTTTTCCAAAACAAACTGCTTTTTTGTGTCAAGCTTGTATAATTGAATGCGTATTGTTTCATATTATAAAAATAATATGACACAATATGCATCATAACTTAAAAAAGTCAAGAATGTTCATCTTTTGAAAGACATGGCATATTTTCCAAACAAAAAATTGTCTTTTGGTTGACAGAGCACAGAACCTGCGCTGTACTCAAATAGCAAGAAATGCTTGAAGAATACGTCAATGTCCCTGCGTCAAATATAGGCACTCAGATCATATTACAACTCCGCTATAATTGGATGAATTGAACAGATTGGAATGAAACGAAACCAACTCAAACAGATCAATGAGGAAAATATTGACAATGAGGGAAATAAAAGCGACGCGAGGTTACAAATCTTTACAACCAGTGTTGCCTTTTTATGATTTTATTTACGGAAAAGGTATTTTTTATACCGAGGTTGGCATGAGTTGGAGGGGGAAGAAGCGTGGTCGGTCTGAACCAATAGAACAGAATAAATTTATGGGTAATCTATCAGAATTCTTTCCTCACAGATTTTTGGCGCGCTGTCATTGATTTTAGCCGTGTGACGTATTATAGTGCAACATATTTGTGGCTGCGAAACGGTCCCCAGCGCTGACGCAAAGAGGCAGATGGCCTCTTGTTTTTTAATACATATAAAATACAAATTATAATTATCATACCAATTAATAACACACGGTTATAATACCTAAAATAATGCGAGGGAACCAATGACGTTAGTCTTGGATGTTAAACCACGCCCACAATTTCACATCAGGCCAACCTCATTGGTCCCTAAACCCTATTTTCCTACGCTGTTAACTGATTATAACCGTATGCTATACTATATGGGGGGCAATAGTTGTCAAATAAGAAAAATGTAAATACGTTTTTACTCAGATAACAAAATTAAGAATAAAGAAAGGTGAGAAAGATTTTTATGCTAAAGAAGTAATATATTAATAATTTTGGATTACATTTTACATGAAGACATGTCGAATGTAATCTACAATGTATATAGATAAAATAGTTTTTTTCTATATATATATATATAATCTATCTATTCAATATAATCAATTTAGGAATGGGGCATTTCCTGATCCCCTGGCAGCGTTTCCAGGTAAATACTTCACTATACTCTGCAAAATTTAATTGAAGGTCAGAGTGAGTTTAGGCTCTGTCGCGCCCTGATGAGTCAGACGTAAGGAAACAGATTGGGACATGACATTATGTCGAGCCATCAATGATGACGAATGTCGAATGATGAAACAGTTCCCAGATGTAGCATTGCATTTTGCTTGTTACATTTCCTTGGTGTCTCTCGCACAATTTTATATTGTATCAAATATTCATGTTTTGCAAAACTCGGTAGTATCAAATTATATATAAATTTAAATAAATTAACTTTTTTTTGTCAAACCCTCAAAATAGTTGTAAGTTTGTTAGGAGTGCAAGAGAGGGGACCAGCCCCTTTTACAAGTCAGGACTACCAACTTCACGAATTTTATACAGTTGTGTATTTCCTTCGGTTTTAAGAGTTATCAAAACCTCCCATCCTAGAAAATTTATAAAAACTTTTGATAGCGACGATATGCGTAATTTTGCTGATTTGACAAATTCTTTGTATCTTCGGATTTATTTATACCTTCATAACATCAAACTTGTTTATATTCAAAGGCTCACCAAAGAATTGGTTAAGAGGACTGAAGTCCTTCTCTTGAGAGAATCCAAAAATGTAAATATGCTATTCTGCATTACTTGCTAAACCCCCACTTAAGTGTCTTTAAACACAAATTTTCTTCAGCCCGCCCTATTTTTTAAATTTGTTTATGCTCTCTATGACGATAACCTTTAAAACTATTTTTAAATTTGTATTCTAAATTGGTTAATTTCACCAGATTGTGCTTTTACCTGTCTCCACTCAGGGGAGAATTTCCACTGGTTTTTTAGCAATCACCGGGTTGCCAAGATACCAATTAATTATCAGATACCATGTACCGATATGGTATCTGATAATTATTTGGTAATTGGTATTTAATAAAACCGCAATATATTATTATATTGCGAGTTAGTATTTCAGCCCCCCCCCCCAAAAAAAAACCCGGGTGCGCCACTGCTTCTATTCACTATATTTATACTTACTTTGATATCCAATGATCCATAAATAGTTGAAACAGGTTTATTTAAAAGCTAATAATGCGAGTTCAACGATTTTCAATAGAAAAATATGCTTGTGATATATTTCAAAGCCTGATATCGTCATTTTAAAATTAATAAAAGCTAAAACGAACTGTTTTAGTATATAATCAGGATAATATATTATCATATAGAGTGCAAATGGTAGAATATATATAATAAAATAAAGTAAGCAGTAGAATTACTATAATTAAGAATAAAAAGGAAAAATAAATAAGAAAATAATAAAGAAGAATGTAAGTAAGAAAATAATGAAAAAAATTATAGAAAATAAATGTAAAGGATAAAGAAGAAAATAATGAAAAAAAATTAAAGAAAAAAATTGTATAGGATAAAGAAGAAAATAAGCAGGAAAATAGTGAAAAAGTTTAAAGAAAAAAATTGTAAAGGATAAAGAAGAAAATAAGCAGGAAAATAATGAAAAAGTTTAAAGAAAAAAATTGTAATGGATAAAGAAGAGAATATTGGAAAACAATTTGTAATGAATAAAGAAGAAAATAATGAAAAAATTTAAAGAAAAAAAATTGTAAAGGATAAAGAAGAAAATAAGAAAGAAAATAAAGGTAATTTATCAAATTAATTATGTTTACAATATTGTGATATATAAAATTGAGAGAGAAAATAACTAAGGATAAAAGAGAAATATAGAGTCGATAGAATTAGTTAAATGTGATAAAGAATCTTCTTTGAAACGTGTTAAGCAACAAAATGTATAAATATTAAGAGTGAAAATCAATAAGTAAATATGTGTGTAGAGAAAGCTTACATTTCCAATGTATTTAAATATAAATACGATTAACAGTTTTTAATTTTATTACAATATAATTAAACCGATACAAATGTTAAAAGTTAAATTAAAAGATAAAGAATATTTAAAGTATCGGAGACGGCGAGATAAAGGAAACTGTTGGTTCGGCGGAGGTTAAGCAATGCAGTTGAATCGACTAACATAGCTGCTACTATGGAAACTTATCAATTGTGCAGTACTGAGACACTAGTATCAGATACACTACCAGCAACGGCTGACTAGACAAGGATGTGTAACATAGACTTGACTATAGACTTAGATAACGACTCTGGTAGGAAAGTATGGTTAGGTCGATCTAAACTAAGCTTGCTTGTAGAATAATAATAAGCTTCGGATAGAAACGTTATTTCTATCCTATTTTTACTTAGGAAAAACTGTTTTAAAGGTAACGGCTTATATGTTGCCTGTTTTATTGTTGACATGCTACGTCTATTTTTGGTGATATGGTAATTCTCAAGCAAGGTCCAGAGCCCCTACGCCTATTTTGGTGATATGGTATATGATATATGACTGACATCCGTGCGATGTATAAGACTGACATCCGTGCCATGTATAAGACTAACATACGTGCCACGTATAAGACTGACATCAGTGCCATGTATAAGACTAACATCCGTGCCATGTTTAAGACTGACATACGTGCCATGTATAAGACTGACATCCGTGCCATATATAAGACTGACATCAGTGCCATGTTAAAGACTGACATCAGTGTCATACATAAGACTGACATCCGTGCCACGTATAAGTCTGACATCAGTGCCATGTATAATACTGACATCCTGCCATGTATAAGACTGACATCCGTGCATGTATAAGACTAACATACGTGCCACGTATAACACTGACATCAGTGCCATGTATAAGACTGACATCCGTGCCATGTATAAGACTACATACGTGCCATGTATAAGACTGAAATCAGTGCCATGTATAAGACTGACATCAGTGCCACGTATAAGACTGAAATAAGTGTTATGTATAATACTGACATATGTGCAGTGTATCATCACTATCAGAATAAGTTAATTTTTTATCAAATGAAATTGTGTACGTATTTAAAATATCGTGAAACATCGGAAAATAATCCAATTGAGTTGAAATTTAGTACAAATGCAAACCTATATATATATATATATATATATATATATATATATATAATATATATATATATATATATATATATATATATATATATATATATATATATATATATATATATATATCCATGATTTTTGTTTATAAAAGTCAATCAGCATTGAGCGTGGTCAGTGCGTGGATGGGTGACAGCTGGGAATAATACTAATGTAATTACTATTTGAGGACGAGCAAAACGAGTCCGAAGACGTGTTGCAGTATAAATTTAACCACTTTTATATTCTAAGGACGAGCCAAGCAAGTCCCAATTTTTATTTTTCCAATTATCATTTTTTCTGTATTTTCCAAAGGAAATCCGCTAAAACCTTTAAAGATACCAACCATGAAACCAACTAAGCATTAAACTGGAGCAAATAATGGTTTACACTGCCAATGTTAGAGACATAACCAACAGGATGATTTTGCGTATTTCCTTTGGAAAAATACAGAAAAATGAGTTACGAGTAGTGTTTCATAATTAAGTAACAGCTCAAGTTATAAAGCATATACCGGATTCTTAAACAAGAAATGGATTGTTGAGCACGGAAACACGCATTTCAATGGAAATTCGCCCGTCATGCGGACCACCACGCCAGAATTATTTTGTTGTTATAAACTTATATAAAGTAAAAAAAACAATAAAAAAGGTTATCTTCCCTACCAGGATTCGAACCCAGGTACCCTGATTTTGAGTGCTCGTATCGATTTCGGACCACTCTCAAAGGCCCAAAAACATCGAAAACGACTCCCCACTTAAAATGTGTTGTTTAGCGGCCGTATTTTAGGTTTTCTGGCCGTATTTTTCTGGTATAAAATTTTAGTCACTTAGTTTAGTCACTAGAGTGTTCGTATCAACTTTGGATCGGTTTTATTCGATTCAACACGGAAACACACATTCCAAATAAAATTCGCTCGACAGAATTTTTTAAAGGAAATATTCGCGCGTATATATTCACGTTATGCAAAGTCATGGTAATCATGCCAAAATTGACACTCCACATTATTCGGACTCACTCAATCTTCTTATAATGTTTTGCGCATTTCCTTTAAAATCTGAAAGGAAATCTCCAATTGGCAAAGCTATAACTAGTTAGATTATAAAGCATACACTGGAAATTATGAAAGAAACGGAATGATAAGTAGATAAATGCATTAGTTTTATTACTAGCTGTCACCCGTCCACTCACTGACCACGCTTTTATGATTCAACAAAAATCATGGATATACTTGTCGCATTGAAACGAAACTTGGTGTACTTATTTATTATGTAAAAAATACACTTGTACTAAATTTTAAATCAATTATATAATTTTCCGATTTTTTACAATTATTTAAAAATCGTACACAAGTCATTTGATAAACATTAAACTAATGCTGATAATTAGGTGAAATTTCGCACATATATTCGTCTTTTACATGGCTACATGCGTGTTAAATTTCAAATTATTCGTAAGATTTATTCGCTTTTTATAATTTTTTGAAATTTTTACAGATTATTGCGGGTTAGTGACATCATAAAAAATATTTTCCGGTTATCACAGCTACACCTATAGACTGATTTTTGTACAAAGTTTTAACTCTCTAGCATAAATACACTGTGAGCTACGATGATAACAGACACACACACACAAATTTGATTTATTAATAATTAAAATTTTTTAACCAAACCAGAATTATTTTGTAATTATAGACATGTTATGTTTAGTAGTTTTGCAGTCTAAACATGACGATAACATTGCATTGCTGTTACCATGATTTGAACTTGTAAACCCCAGCTTTGAATACTTTGTGCGTGGGCTCTATTGAGTACAGACCAGGTTTAAATTATTTCATCAAAACCAGCTTTCAATCTAATCTGACTTCATTAGTGCTTACCTGTGCTAATATCATATAATAGCTGGCCTAGTTAACTTACGAAGCAGACACTGATGATGATCACTTAGACTAAGAGCCGGTTTTGATTAAATTAATAAACACTGATGAGAGACTTATCTTACTACTTCAGTATTATCATACACTCTACCTGCTCTAAACCTTATTAACATTAATTTAGCAGTTGTGCCTTCTTGATTACAGGACGAATAAACATAAAACCCAGTATCTATAATTTATACTAAACCAGTATAACACATTACCTGTATAACCGGTAAACAATTAAAATTATATTAGTAGGAATGAATAAAGAAAAACTATATTGGGACCTCTATTTTAAATAATTGTTGTTATTAATTCCTTTGGGCATATCCCTCCTAAATATAAAAAAATAAATAATTAACAGTGTTATAATTATAAAAAAATTAACAACATTCATTAGGATAAATGAATGAAATTAGGAGAGCATTCAGAATTATAGGGTAAAAGAAAGATAAGTACAGTACAAAAATAATAGAACATCGAATTGAAAAAAGTTTATGTACAAAATAATTTGCTGAGGCGAAAGGTTTAGGTGCGTGGGTATGGCAAGGCGTTAGGCTGCGTATATGACTGACCTGGGTTTGATGCCAAATACTGAGACGCTATTACTGTCCTCTCCTGCCTCATGGAGAGGATCAAGTACTAGAGGATCCCTTACCATAGCTGTGGGGCAAATATGCGCGCGCATACAATACCAACCTAAATGACGTCACATTATTAATAAATACACTGCCAGATATCCTATGTATATAATTATATAAATAATTTTCAGAAAGAATTATTATGTTAAATGAAATTAATTAATTTACGTTTTAAATTATTAAAAATTATTTTGATTATAAGCTTCCTAATACTATAAATCTAACCAAAGTAATTCAATACATATAATAAATACAATAAAAAGATTCAAGATTGTGATTCAACAGTTTATGAATCCCTCACATGCGTATGTATGTATTTTAATAATAATTTATTTAATTAAATAAAGCAATAAAAACCTATGAGTATGGATTCTGGTTGAAATTTTATTTAAATTATTTTTTCTATAAAATTCTCTGTATTTGATATAAACCAAAGTTAGTCGGACAAGTTTCAAAACAGTATATTTTACACTTAGAAGTGGAAATTACACACGGCTTTTGTCTCAGAACTGTAAAGAAGTTGAAAAGATGACTTTGACCTGAAAGTCACTTTGAAAAATTAAAAAAAAATATGAAAAAATTTTCTTTACGCTGTGAGACGACTTTAAATAATTTATAACGTCAATAAACTTTTCTAACAAATCTTCTGTAAAAAACATTTTATTGCATCGTACGTAAAGGACTACACAAGGGTTTTTTTCTCTTCCTGGATTCTTAAATATTCATTTAAGCTAGTGTACGTAGCGTTGCTAATAATTATCAATAATATACAGTAATAGATCATCAGCATAGTATGTTATTGACTTTTACTAAGATGCTGCATGCGGGATTCATTTTTCTTTTACTTTTGGGCCAAATAATTTTTTTGTGGTTAAGGAACTTACAGATTTTGCCAACACTCTAAAGTTCGACTTCCGTCATAACTCCTATTCCATTGGTGAATATTTTTAAAGAAAATTGACAAAAATAAGAATTTGAGCACAAAAAAGACCAGTGAAGAGGGGAGTAGTGTTCTCCTGTAAATGTGCAATACAAACCTGATATAATTGTGCGAGGGACACCTAGGAATGTCACAAGAATGATGCTATGCTATATTTGGGGACCGTTCTATTGAATTAATTATTCGATATTCGTTATTATAGATGGTTCGATATAATGTCATTTCCCTTTCTGCTTAGGTGTCATGGGTAAAGTGTAAAGTCTATGTTTATTGACTATGTCAGGGCGCTGATAGAGGCTAATATTACTTAATTCCTTGCTTAAAACTCATAAGAATATAAAGTGAAGTATTTACCATAGTACTTACCCCTACCTATGTATTCTAGCTATACATGGCTAGAATAACATATTCTTGAAGAAAAATAGTATATTGTGCGTCATAAGTACAATACTGTTGTAAGATATTAATGTCATTTACTCAATTTATGTTAAAAACTAAATAATCTGTCAATATATAACTGTGCGAGAAACACCTAGAATATGTACCAAGCAAAATACAATGCTACATCTGAAAAAAAACCAAATCAGGACATCTTAAAAACACATGAAACGGATATATCTCGGGGATATCCCGGTTTACAGATTTTTTTGCAAACACGATACTTTTCCTATACACTTACGGTATAAATAAGGAAAAGTGAAAAGTTTAGTACAATTTTTTGGAAAGATCTAAAAACTCTTTTTGTCAATCTATGCCAGAGTAAAGGATTGGATTGGATTGCTTTTAACCCTATAGAAGTTTTAATATTGAATTAGGTAAGGTATTGGACTCTCTAGAGAATCAACTTAAATGTAATTTTTGGACTTTTATACGATGTTTTAGACTAAGGTTAAGATTTAAGGTGTACTAAGGTTTATACTTTGGAACATCAGGCAAGATGTCAGAACTGAAAACAGTTAGCCCCAAGTTAGCCCCAGTTAGCCGATTTGCTGCTGGAAAGACTAACCATATTATTTTAGCGTCCATTGATTAATACTGGAATAAGTTATTTGTCTCCAAGAAAAATTCTAGTTTTGCAATCTATATTATGTTTTTCAAGCCATGTATGGGAGGGGTAAGAGAAAACCCTTTACCTATGGTAAATATTACATTTTATATATCATTTGATACCGAGTTTTGTAAAACATTTAATCACAGATAGATGAGTTTTGTAACACAACTATATATTTTTATAATCTGGAAGACGTGCATGCTAGATTTTTGTTAACTGATAAAGGATGCATGGAGACATTGGCACAAGTTGAATGAACGTCATACATACTGAAGACACAAATCAGTCTACCGCTGTAGTTTTGTTATTCGGAAATTTTGTTTATGTTATTAACCCATAATAATGGCTCAACGAGAGTTTCGAAAAAATCATATAACGCCGAAATGATGGGATCGGATTGAGATTTAGCACGCATGTAGCTATGTAAAAGACTAATATATGTCCTAAGCTTCATCTCATTATCAGCATTAGTTCAATTTTTATCTAATGACTTGTGTACAATTTATAAAAAAATAAAAAAATGAAACTAATCCAATTACGTTGAGATTGGGTACAAGTGCATAACATTACGTTATAAATAAGTACACTAAGTTTCCTTTCAATAGGACAAGTATATCTATGATTTTGTTGGATCATAAAAGTGAATAAAATGAATGTATTTACTATCTAAGGACGAGCAAAGCGAGTCCGAAGTAGGGAGGATAAGCGTGAAGGGGTTCATTATGCTATTTGTCTGTGTGAGTATTTTCTCATAACTCTCACTGTGATCATGCTAGAGACTCGAAACTTGACTGAAAAACTACTTTATACTTTGTACTTTATCTGAGTACGAGGGAAACGAGTCTGATAAGGTTTTGCAGTATAAAAGTAGCGAATTGCTTAATCTGAGGACGAGCAAAGCGAGTCCAAAGTAAGGAGGATGATGCAGCATAGCGAGTCCGAAGTAAGGGATGAGCGTAGCAGCATAGCGAGTCCGAAGTAAGAGGATGAGCGTAGCAGCATAGCGAGTCCGAAGTAAGGGGATGAGCGTAGCGTAGCGAGTCCGAAGTTGAGCGTAGCAGCATAGCGAAGGAGGATGAGCGTAGAGATAGCGAGTCCGGAGTAAGGAGGATGAGCGTAGCAGCATAGCGAATCCAGTAGCGAGTCCGAAGTAAGGAGGATGAGCGTAGCAGCATAGCGAGTCCGAAGTAAGGAGGACGAGCAAAGCGAGTCCAAAGTAAGGAGGATGAGCGTAGCAAATTTAATAAGGTAAGGAAGGTTCCGAGGTAACCCGTACCCGATTACCTAACTAAGTATAGGACAGGCCAAATTCAAACGTACTTAATTAACTAGGGCTCGCTATATGTGCTTGTTTGTCGATACATAATTTAAGAGAAAAATTTAATACAAAACAAAAAATTCTAAGACTTGCTTCGCTTGGCTTTCTGTATATGTTAGTCAGTACCTAATTTTAAAGCATAGAGTAAAGACATAATATAATATTCTAGGGCTCGCTTTTATGTGCTTGTTTGTTAGTAAACAATTTTTAACTATAGAATCAAACTTTTTACATAATATTTAGGGCTCGCTTTCGGTCGCCGATGTTGTTTATCATACCTTCTTTATGAGTATATAATAAAAAATACATTAAAAACAATTAGGCTCGCTTCGCTCGCCATTATGCACTTGCTTGTTACTAGCCAAATTTAATTTTGAAAAGCGATGCATATTTGTGTTCTACCAATCAATACTAAAATTTGGTACCCCACATAATTTTTTAAAAAAGTATTTATTTTTTGCGCGTGAGCGTATGTGAAACTTTTAACTTTTAAATTTTTTTATCCAAAGAATTTTCAATAGCCTGTATAGGGCTTTTACTGTGCATTTTTTTTCATATTTTTAGGGCTGTCCTTATGAGTTAGTTTGGGGGGGGGGGGGAGCAAACAATTTTTGGTGGTTTTTAATATTTTTGGCTAATGTAATGGTCGCCATTTTGAAAAAGCAATGCATCAATACCTACAATTTGATACCCCTCATGATCGTTTGAAAAAATATTTATTTTTTGCGAATGTGCGCATTTGCTCATAAATTAACAAATACGCATGCCAGATAGTTGGCTATATTTTTCCTATTGTTAAATGAAATAATTACATATGTGTAACAAATTTCAACTTTCTAGCTATTATGCAGTTCCGTAGATGTGAAATCGGACAGACAGACGCTCGACAGAAAGTATTAGGGTTTCGAAGATTATCTTCGAACTCCTAATAAAATATACGTTTCTTAGTCAACATTTTTAAAAATATTCAAAATGGTGGCAATAATTGTGATTTTAAAGAAATTAAATTAAAAGAAGTATAATTTTGAAAAGCTCTTGATTAGTAGAACAAAAAATTTATATTTCAAATTCCAAAAAATTCAACCGTAATTTTATATAATTATAGGTTTTTACTAATTTTATAAGAATTTACAAGATAGAGATAAAATTGTAATGTATTTTAGATACTTAGCGAGTGAAGCGAGTACTTTTTACTGTATATTACTTATAACCGCGCAATCTTGCGAGCAAAGCGAGCCCTTTTTTACTGTGTAAAATTCTTAATAAACGCATCTAGCGAGCGAAGCCAGCATTTATTTATGCGTGCAATACAAGTCATTGATAAAAATTGAGCTAATGCTAATAATGAGATGAAACATATACTGGTCTTATACATGGCTACATGCGCGCCAAATCTCAAAGTGATCGTAACATTGTTACGCGTTTAATGATTTTTTGAAATGTTTGTTAAGTCATTATTGTGGGTTAATGACTCAAATACATCTACAGTCTGATTTTTGTACTATGTTTCAACTAGGCCACGTAGTTATGACCTTCTTGCCATTTCCGATTCCTTAGCCTACACCACCTTTGCCAACTATGTCTTGGAAAGGTTCCAAGGTCCTAGCATACATACACTAGGAGCTATGATAATAACAGACACACACACACATACAGACAGACAGACAACTTTGAGAAAACTATTTAGGGAGTTGCTAAAACGCCTGAAACGGATAATTCCACTGACCTCTCCATTTCGAATTTTTTGCAAACACAATACATTTCCTATATACCTACGTTATAAACTAAGGAAAAGTAAAAAGAATCAAAGTAATTTTAACTTATAAAAATATCATTTTATTCGATATAAAAAAGAGGTAACTGTACATCGGGGGGGGGGGGGGGGGGTGAGATTTGGTTGAAGTCTTTAATAGTGGTGTCCATATGAAGGAGCTTCGTGGTGGACGTAGGCGGGAACTGCAACCTTGTGAACTACAGGAACTACTTTGTGTACGGGCTGCAACAAATACACAATTAATTATTAATAATTTCGGTATAATTAAGAAATTAATACCAAACATTAAGACGACAATTATATTTCTACTCGTTTTAATCTAACTTAAACCCTTTCGACAAATGTGGGAAAGAAACAGGATCTGTTTATTATTAACTTTACTGTTACTTACTGTGACTTCATAATCACTTATTAAGACTTGGTTAACTTAATCAACGTACTAATTAACTTACCAACTGCTACCTACACGTGGTAGATAGATAATTTTACAAGGATATTAGAATTCATCATTCTCAGATCTATTAATCATAGACTAACTTGTCGATATTTTGTTGAGTCGACTCTTATAAAATCGATTTAAAAAATGTCTACTCGGCAGAACACTAGAGTAAATATATGCATCTTACATGCATTTATTTATTGCATATCTGTTCATAGCGGCTTTACTCTACTAGAATATCCATCAAACCAAAGAGACTTTAGGTACGCCTCACCCACTCAATCTCCTTTATTTGGCTCCCACCCAAGAGTTGGCTCCTTCTAAAAGTACAATTACCCAAGGAAACGTGATTACCAATCAGTAAGCCCTTTTAAAGTGAGAAAAACTAACTATTTAATTTTTTATTTTTTTTACGTTTAAACCTGAAGGGTCATTTTAGCGTTTTCCCCTCATTCAAATATCACTCAACTAATCTCACTAACTACTTATTTAACTAACTATTTTTTGTTAAGTATATTATTTTCACTGTTAGTTTATAAACTGCAGTAGGAAACATTTAGTTGTAAAGTAAGTTTGCCTTTAAATTTAGGACATGCGCAGTTAGTGTGATTATTGTAAGCATGTGCGGTTTGTTTTTGACTTATGTCTGGTGATGGATTCTTCTCTATTTTATTATTTTCAACGGGGTCACTTTTTTATATGGCAAATCGACATAGCGCGTTATCCTCTTTATTCAAGATTCTTGCTCTAGGATGTAAAAAAATATATTACCTCCCCTTGTCGACTTAAATTGACTCGATATGAATCGACTCATAAAAAATCGACTCTTTAAATCGACTCGAAAATCCATTAAAAATCTTTGCTCGTAATGCATATACTTCTTAAACCTTCATAGTAAAAAAAATGATTTTAGCTAGTCTTTTAGGCTCTAAAGTTATTTTACAGCCTACCTCTGAAAAAATTATTTTACTGCGTATTTGTTGAGGTTAACAGTTTACAGTCCTTTGTCTGAAAAAGGAGAAATGTAATCTAAAAGAGTCCTAAAATGAGTATAAGAAGAACTTTAAAGAATTAAGTTGGGTTGCGGTTTGTAAGGTTTGGCAATTGCCAAGTTTGTTATCAGTATTGAGGTTTATGGTGATATACCTGAGGGTGAGTGTTGTGTTCTCTGTGTACGATAGCATTAAATCCAGTCTTGTGGTCAGCTGTGTATTCTACAGTTCTCTTGGTGCCGTCGGGTTCTACGAGAGTGTAAGATCCTTTGACTACATCGTCTTTTCTCTCTTCTTGCTGGCTCTTGACATCACCGGTATGAGCGTCATGGACTCCGTACTCGAACTTGTATGATGGATGGGGATCGTAGTAGTCGATAACTTTTTCTTCGTGGTGAACTACTTTAGCGGGGGCGAGAACGGCAGCATGGCCGTGGTATCCTCCGTGGTATTGAGCCATCGCGCAGCCTACGGCTACCATAAGTGCTACGGAAACCTAAAAGCAGAGATACATAATTTATTAATTAACAAAATATCGTAAAAAAAGAGTGTAAGTCATCTTCCGTATATGGGAACAAGTCTTTCTCGTCGCATAAGGAGACCCTAAAGGTCCGTCATAATGTGAAAAAAAAAAACTAATTGGCGGCAACTTGAACTCTTTTCTCATCAACATGGTCTCCTCTGGAAAACTTAGAACTTCTACTTTCTCTTCAACACGGCCTCTATCGGAAGACATTCATCCGGAACACGGTCTTCATCGGAAAACTTCTTTCTAGTCAACACGGTCTCCAACGGAAAGACTTAGAAATTCTAAATTTTCGACATATAAATTGTATATGAGCAACAAAAAACAAAATTTTACAATAATGTGCTCTCAGAAATACTAATTTTTACAATTAATTCCCGAGGTTGGTTGGGTGTTATTGTAAGGGAATAATCTTTTACTCCGGAGTTTCATAAAGATTTAATCGTTTGTTTTTACACAAGAAAACAATGATTTTGCTTTCTAATCACCCGGCCTCCTCATTTCAAGGAAGAGAAAAAAGAGCATTATATCCAAAATAAAATTGTATTTAAAATTCGTAATCAGTTAATACCCTTCAAGGTAATAACTTATAACCGCTACTGTTTTTCCAATGAAACTGTTTATGATTATCCAATAAAATCGTTTATGTTTGGTAGTCATACATTTTATATTTTATCTCAAAACTGTATCTATAAGTTATTTTTATTATAATAGGGTCACCTATACGTCGGATAGTCCAATAAATAAAATAAGGCAAGTTGTGTTTGACAAGGGTATAAGACCCGTCAAACGGTTATATTGGAGTGAATTTATTTTCGTATATTCATGTTATTGATCCTATTATAATCCCTAAAACTCCATCTACAGTTTATTATTACACAAACCCACTAGCAAAGTAATCGATTTTTTAAATAAATTCATCACCGAAGAATATTTTAAGCTTGTAGCTTAAGAAAGCTTTAAGTACAAAAGTAGCAGCCCAAAATATGTTTGCTTTGGCACCAACAACTGCCGAAAGCTTTAAATTTAAATATTTTTTTTTAATTGATGATGGGAGCACCAATGAGACATTAAAAAAATCACTCCAGTTTACTTCATATTCTAACTTTATTTCTATATAATATGTATATATATATATATATTATATATATATATATATATATATATATATATATATATATATATATATTATATATATAATATATATATATTATATATATATATATATATATATTCGAAGTATATTAGCCTCCCATCATAAATTATATTACATTCATGGACTAACACAAATAAATTCTAATAAAATATTTGAATAACATACATGATTGCAGTTTGTTTAGCAGGTTGTTGCCAAATTAAACACACTGCTAATATGATTGTATTGGTTTCTTATCTGTTATATTACTATGGAGGAAGCATTGTAATGATTACTTATGGAACACTCACTTTTTTTATTATATAATTGTCCATGATTCAGCGCATATAGGTTATAAATATCAATAACGATGTTGTCAAAGTATCCATGCATGGATGGATGTATGGGATACATGTGCAATCAGTAAAGAACGAACGTAACTTCTATTAGATGAAACTTAGTTTAAAAATCATGTAGTATGAGAGAAAACTGAGTAGGTTTTAGCATCAAATATAGTGTCTTAAAAAGTGATAATTTTAATAATATCAAGCGAGTCCGAAAATTATGGTAACAAACATTTTTTGCTTATATGATTTCTAGTGCCAGTCAAAAGAGTTCTAAATCCAACAGAATCTCGACCACTTCTGCTGCAGCACAGTTTTCGAGGTTTAAAGTGGTTCTTGACACTGCCTGTGTTTTATGATTTTGATGAGCGTGATAGAGATGCTTTGTTCTATATCAGGCAGCTTTTGTTCAGATTTTATCAGAAGACTCCATTGTCCAGCAACAAGATCAGTATGTTAATTTGTACCATTAGTCTCACTGGTAGACTTCTTATCTACTTTTATATATTCACTGTCATTGATGATGACCGTAACGGTTGAAAGCCGGCCTTTTAAATTTAATTAGTTAATTATAACGAGTGGTGATTTGTAATTATAATTTTTTAAATTATAAATTGACACTATATCAGCGCCCCCGATGCTGATAAGAAAAGGGCGATCAACTTCATAGTATAAGTATATGAGTTTCTTATTTTTTCTTATATTTGACGATTTACCTTCAAACTTTTTCTTGAATGATTTATTTGTAATAGCTTTAAGGTGTTTAAACACACTAAAGTCACCCTTTCATTGGAAAAACACTTTTAAATGGGTTGTCGCGAGTTTTTAAATTAACTGATAAGAAGGTGAAAATCACACTATCGTGTTTTCATTTAAAGTTTTGAATAATTTTAGTTTGCACCAACTCAAAAAATTGCTCTTTTATTGCATTAAATTGTTTAAATTAGTTTAAAAAGTATTTAAATTAACTGATAAGATATTTTCCATCCTTTGTGTTTTATTTCTTTGTGTTATGAAGTCTTATTTTAATCACGGATTAATGTAAACCCGGTTTGTTTATTACCTTGGCATATAAAATCAGGTTAACCGGTAAATACCTGCTTAAAAAGCTAACGAATCCAATACTGTAGTGATAAGAGCCTGATTTTATATTTAAAATCCTGAAATAATCAAAGCATTTATCCATGAAATATTCACTATTTTTATAGCACCGATGGTCGTTCTATAAGTTTTGAACTCATTTATCACATATTAAGTATTAATAAAGAAATAGATTAATCATTTCGATCGGCTCCCATGCTAATCCTATGATAAATATTTTTTTATCACCCTTCCGTTTTCCCGCCATTGGTATTGCCAACCTGACAACTATCTCTTTGAATATTGTATTGGTGGGTCCGTCACTTTTAGCGAATTTTCATAATGAAAATGACGCTTATGAGGTTGTTCGGATGACGGAAGTTGAGGGGGGAGTGAGTGGAATCGGTTCCTATTGGCTTCCTGATAAACAAAATATATGTCCGAAAAAAGTTTATATATATATGTATATATATATAATATATATATATATATATATATATATATATATATATATATTATATAATATATATATATATATATATATATATATATATATATATATATATATATATATATATATATATATATATATATATATATATATATATATATATGTATATATATATATATGTAGAGTTTCTACCCTTTCGTATGGCGAACGATAACTCTCGAAGGCGTTCTCAAATTGAAACGAAACTTTGCAAATCGCGAGATGTTGTGGAGGTTACGAGGCCTATTGTTTATAAAACATTATGACGTCATCAACCAAAGTTATGACGTCATGAAAAAAAATTTTTTTAAACTTTAAATGGCTTTAAACAAGGTATCTAGTATTTAGGTAGACGGCTAGCTGAATCGATTAAGACAATTTCAGCTGATGAACTATAAATACAAACATAATAATAATAATATAATATAATACTGTATATATGGTCAAAGACTCGTACGATATCTGTTGGGTTCAGTAGTGTTAGAGGGTGGGGATATAGTATAAAAAGAGAGACCTCTACCTCTTGCTCCATCATGGTAAGCCTACTGTCCCAGAGAGACAGGGCAAAAATGGCTTCCACTGAACCACGCCGAGCTAAGCAGACCCGTAAAGAGGAAGAACATCGAAGTAGTCTTTATATGGTCGAAGTTATTCTAAAACGAATGCGACCAGTTTCAGCTCAATCGGACAATCCTAAGTGACGCAAACTGTATTTTTATTTTAAATAATCATGAATATATTTTTTTCAACCTTAAGATTTTACTCAAATAAACAATTTGTTTACAAAAAAAAATTTGACATTTTTCTTTAAATTTTATAAACAATCATAAATGTAAGTAAGTGTTGAGGTTGTCTTTATATGGTCGAAGTCATTCTATAACCATTGCGACCGGTTTCAGCTCAATCAGACAATCTTTAGTGACGGAAACGGTATTTTTATTTAAAAACAAAAATCATGAATAATATATTTTTGTTTATAATGTTTCTTAATTTTAATATAATAGCATACTATTAATAATAGAGTATTAATAAAATCTCAATTAGTAAAATCAAGTTTGTGAGAAAGCCACTCAGGCCCGCGAAGCGGGCCTTTTTTAAATTTAGTTACGATTAATTTTGTAAATTAAACTATTTTGAGAAATAATTTAATGTATCAGAGCATTCCATAAATGTACTCTGCTTTTGAAATTACATTATACTTGAATTAAACTCGTTTGCTTAGTTCAGAACTAGCTAAATTTTGTTTAAGTAAGAACTTATAGATGTTCGTTCAGTTATTAGATCTCACAAGCGTTCGTTCACTTTTACACCCTTTTCTTTTTGAAGTATTAAAAAGTACGTATTTGCATTACCTGAGAAATCATACTGGTTGTACTATATGAACTTCAACTCTAGACTGGTTTGTAATGCATGTTACCTAACTATATATACCTAACTATATTGTTCTAGAGCATATAGTGGGAGAAATGCACGGGCATGCATTTCCTCCCTTCTTGTTACCCTCAAACTAACCTTACAAGTTGAAAGATGAAGGTTATAAACTTGTCAATAGAGAAAATAGTTCTGCCCATGAGAACATCTTCCCTGCACTGTTATTGTCGTGTTTTTCACCATTCTAATACCTTAACATTTATCATCCCCAACATATTTTCGTTAGTTGCACTTCTATGTTTATAGAATGCCATCTTAAATTACTAGATAAAAGTAAGCTTTAATTCTATATGTTACGAAATTTATTTTGTTTTGTAGCCATCTTCAAAACAACATTGTTTTGAATACAATTTTTTTTCGGTATAGATTATTTCCAAGGCACTTTTTTTTTTTTTTTTTTAAGATCTCTTTTGTGAGTCCATTGTGCCCGTTAACACTGATACAAAGAAAGAAACAGCTTTTGTTCGCTGGATTGCATTGATTAATACTGATATATAGTAATAAAGGGCTCGCTTGATTAAATGTATTAGTCCTTAATTACAGCCCAAGGCTCGCTTGATTAAGTGTATTGGTCATAATTACAGTTAAAAGGACTCTCTGATTAAATGTATTAGCATTAATTACAGCCAAAGGACTCGCTTGATTAAATGTATTAGTCATTAATTACAGCCCAAAGGGCTCGCTTGATTAAATGTATTAGTCATTAATTACAGCCCAAAGGGCTCGCTTGATTAAATGTATTAGTCATTAATTACAGCCCAAAGGGCTCGCTTGATTAAGTGTATTAGTCATTAATTACAGTCCAAAGGACTCGCTTGATTAAATGTATTAGTCATTAATTACAGCCCAAAGGGCTCGCTTGATTAAATGTATTAGTCATTAATTACAGCCCAAAGGGCTCGCTTTTCACAATTGTTATTTAACGTAAATTACATCTGCTCTTAACCTCTTGAATAGTAATAGTTATTTATGCACCATGGGAGTAAAGAATGCTATTATTTCTGAGCAGTTAGTTGGTTCCTAAGGCGTAAGCCGAGGGAACCAAATTATTTAACTCCCGAGGCGAAGCCGAGGATTTATATGTTTAGCCTTTTTGGGGAATTAACTATTAACTCCCGAGGTGAAGGTAATTGCGATGGGGGAAATTGCATTTTACTCCCAAGGTGCATACAAGATTTTATCTCCAGACGTTGATTTTATTTTAACATGTTTTGTTATATTTTATTCTTACTTTTTTGGGTCGGACCCCCTTATAAATTTGGGGGGCTGCCACCAAAAAAAAAAAAAAATTTCTTCAAACAACTTTCTATTGACCTGAAACGGATTTTGAGCCAATAAAAAAATTTTTTTTGGTCGTCTCCTCCTTATAAATTTTGGGGGTGCAGCCCCAAAAAACAAAAATTTTTTTATTGCTCCAAACTTCTTTTTTGAGAGAGTTGCAATCTGATTGTATCTGGCAATCTGATGGGAGTAGGGGGGTCCCCTCCACTTCCTTTTCCAACTTTCGTAATCCGAGCAACCTCTTTAGTGTCATTCACATGGTGAAAACTGAAAACTCGCTAAAAGTTACATATGTTAGTTTAATAGTTACACTTACTGACTAACAACGTCTGTATTTCAAAGGCTGGGGCCGGTTTTGGGCTGTCAGTTGTAATTATTTATGAATTAAGTTTAAATAAGATAAAAAGATCACAATTAAAGTTGATTTACTTCACTGTAAGTGTCATAATAAACCAACAAGGGCGGGATCAATGTCAGATTAACACGTTAATAAGTTCCAATGACTTGTTTGGAGATTATTTTACGTCACTTCAAACCTTAATGCTGTTAAATTAAAGAAAGAGAAACATTACGTTGGACCGACATCTATGTCATCTCATGATGAAATCTAATGACCTTAGATTTATGAAATATTAAATTATAAATACAAAATTTAATTTTGAACCGGCGCCGACTAGAGTTCATCGATGTTCAATCAAGGGAATGACGAAATTATTTGAAAAGGGTACGCATTGTAACGAATGAAGTATGGCTTAACTAATTTTAATTCGAATAGCCTCAAGAACCATAAAACTGAAGTATGGCTTCATCAACATTTCTTTGAATAGCCTCAAGAACCATGAACTAAAGTATGGCTTCATCAACATTTCTTTGAATATCCTCAAGAACCATAAAAACTAAAGTATGGCTTCATCAACATTTCTTTGAATATCCTCAAGAACCATGAAACTAAAGTATGGCTTCATCAACATTTCTTTGAATATCCATGAAACTAAGTATCATTCTTTGAATATCCTCAAGAACCATGAAACTAAAGTATGGCTTCATCAACATTTCTTTGAATATCCTCAAGAACCATGAAACTGAAGGCTTAATCGACTTTACGTCGTATAATAGTATATACTTAATCAATAGTATATACGTCGTTTCGGGGTTTAACAATTTTTAAGATAATCTCAGTGCGCTCGCTCTATTAGCTCAATGTTCAGAACTGAAATAATGGAAATGATACTTAAATTCTTAGTCTTTGATTGAAATTTAAAAAAAAATGGACACGAAGTACCTTGGTACTTTTCCTTAGCACATCATCGGAGTCGCTACTCTCGTCCTCACTTTTTTTTAAATCGTATGCAAGTCATTCGATAAAAATTCAATTAATGCTGATAATAAGATGACACTTGGCACATATGTTGGCCTTTTGCATATGTGTCTTATGTTAGCCTTTGCATATGTGGTCTTATGTTGGTTTTTGCATATGTGGTCTTATGTTAGCCTTTTGCATATGTGGTCTTATGTTGGCTTTTTGCATATTGTGGTCTTATGTTGGCTTTTTGCATATGTGGTCTTATGTTGGCTTTTTGCATATGTGGTCTTATGTTGGCTTTTTGCATATGTGGTCTTATGTTGGCTTTTTGCATATGTGGTCTTATGTTGGCCATTTTCATGTTTGCATAAAAAATGTTTGTCGTGACGTCATAACTTTAGTGGATGACGTCATAAATCACCCGAATCATGAGCTAAATTTTTATGATAAAAAATCGTTGAAACAGTCTATTTTTATCAGATATTAAAAAAATATTTATCTTACATTTTAGCCGCGCACAAGCTCAAGCTTTTGCGCCTTAAAAATGTTTATTTTTCTCTCATATAATAAGTTAGATAGTTGCTGTAATAATAAAATTATTGTAAATAATTTCAATATATATTTATAATAATTCGCATGATTTTTTGTATTCTATGAATAAACGTATTTTAATATTATTTATTAATATCTTATATAAATATTTATATTTGTATATCCCAAGATCAAAATATGTTTCTAAGTCAAGTACATAACTTTCATTCCAGTGCCAAAAACTTCAAATCTGGATCTAGTAATTTAATAAAAAAACATAACGAATCAAGATTACTGCATCTATAAAAAGTACGATAGATCTACTTGATTTGCTTGTACCCGCGTACCCGCGTACCCAAGGCCGAAGAAAGGTAAGTCAAGTAGTACAAACATTGACATAACTAATTCAGGTCACTTAGTTTTTAGCAAGCCGTCATAACCGGCCTAACAGGTACTATAAATAATAGATATGACTTGGAAAGACAAAAAAAAAAACTATAGCAATTACCTAGATTTGCCTAATCATTGCATCGAAACAATTTAAACTCAATTATAGTATAGGATATTTAAATGTATGGGATAATTGACCGGAAGCAACTTCAGAGCTGCTGTTCGGATTAAAGCTTGATATGGGAGTCACCCGTGGTGTAGTGGTTAAGGTACGCGGACTTTAAACTTCCGAGTTTATTTAGTCATGGGTTCAATCCCAGCACGGGCCCCTGGGATTTTTAAGAGAAAGATAAAAATTCTGCGTACCACGTCCTTTAGAAGGCAGCACGGGCCTCTGGGATTTTTATGAGAGGGATACAAATTCTGCGTACCATGTCCTTCAGAAGGGACGTAAAGCCAGTGGTCTCGAGCCTGTGCGTTGTCAGGTACTCGTTAAAGATCCCTTACCATAAATAAAACTGGGTATAGGCAAAATTTAGGACTCTCATAATAGATTCATTATAACACTATAGTGTGTCTGCCTTTTAGTTTAAAGCGTATGGAGGTTTGGTTTAACAGCGAGGCACGTGTTGTTCCTAGTTTTTCACAAGACTATAAGTGTCAGTTATAATATGTATGATTGTTCTATGTTATAAACTTAGGTACTGTATTAAATACAATAAAAATTAGCGTCGGTACCATGATTCCAACCCGGGACATGTCATACAAAACATTACTCGTTTTTTGACTCATTCATTTGAAAATTCGTTCACATCGTAGCAGTTTGCCACTTATATAAACCAATAATATGACGAACTGAGAAAGTAAGGGATTTGACGAGCAAATCAAGTCCGTTTTTTAAAATTAAAGTGCTTAATTATGTTTGATTAACTTATTTGTTGCTTTTATTATTTGATGGCTTATACTTTATTTAGTTTTCTGAAGATGTAAACAGTGGTTTATGAAATTATAATAAAATAAAGCATTATTAAAAACTGTTGTAGGACGAAAGCTAGTTCAGTCTCTATATTCATTAAGTATGGAGTTACTACAAAATTTCAATAGCCGTTAAAAAGAAAAAGTTTTATGACCAAAAAATTTTTTTTTAAAAATTCAAATACTCGATTCGTATTCATGATAGTTTCTTTTTGTTTCCCTTTAAAATAAAGCATAATTTTCCTTGCACAGATCCTTGACTGTGAAAAGTAAACAAACTTAAAGCAATTAAGACGGAAGAGAACACAAGCCTATTATACCGCGTACTTGATATTAACAATTAACTTGACCTCTGATCATTTTCAATAAGAACTGCATTATACGCGTTTCACAGAAGAAATGCATCTAATAAAAGAAAATAGGGAGTGGGAAATTCGGTAAGGAGCCTTGGATTGAACTCTGTAACCAATCTATTCACTGAAAAATATTAACTGGCTTTTTGTTAACACATATGCTTTTACTTAAAGGTAATTTAGTAAATGTACATTAAATAGGCTTGTAATAGGTAAATCGAGGTCTTTTCTTTGCAGTTGACATACCTTCTTGCAAATAACTAATATTTTGATCAATTTTCTTTGGACAAACCTTATAGTATAATGCATAAATAAATGATATTAAATATTCAAAATTATTGTTTTCTTGTTCAATTCAGAGCCTTGTGTAATGAGGGTGACGCTAGTATTTGTTTTACCAAATTTTCATCTGGAAATGACAATTATTAGGTTTTTCGCTTGACGGAAGTGAAGAAACGGGGAATAAAGGAAATCCATTCCGATTGACTTTCTGATGCGAATTTCTTTGATATTCGCGCTTTCTTGCACATCAATCCAATTTTCGCTTAAGTTTTCGTTTTATATTTAATAACCTGAGGTCACGAATAAACCTGAGCAGTAGCGTCACGACTTGTTATTTAATAACCTGAGCAGTAGCGTCACGACTTGTTATTTAATAACCTGAGCAGTAGCGTCACGACTTGTTATTTAATAACTGAGCAGTAGCGGTTGTTATTTAATAAACCGGTTGTGAGTCGATAAGACTACTCTAAAGTAAGGTTCCCAGATTAGAATCTTGGTATCGAGACTAATTTGTTATCGCCATATATTCAGTATTTAAGTTTACAACTATAAAATAATTCTGGTGCTGAGGCTCACAAGCACTAGTCCTAGGATTAGCACTCAAGCAAATCCTGAACAGTTGTTCCACAATTCTTATTATATTTTTTCAAAGAAAATGCGCTAAAAATTAACATAAACTAAGCTTCAAATGAGTGAAAATAATGTTGTGCCGTGTATTGTATAACCTGTGTAATGTGCATTTTCTTTGAAAATTGTAAAAACTTAAAAAACAAGTCGTGACGGCTTGGAGTAGAGTTCCTTTTGGAACAGAGTTCCTTTTGGAACAGAGTTCCTTTTGGAATAGAGTTCCTTAGAAATAGAGGAATAGAGTTCCCTTTTGGAATAGAGCCCTTTTGGAATAGGTTCCTTTTGGAATAGAGTTCCTTTTGGAATAGAGTCCCTTTTGGAATAGAGTTTCTTTGGAATAGAGTTGGAATTCCTTTTGGAATAAGAGTTTTTTGATTTCTTTTGGAATAGAGTTCCTTTTGGAATAGAGTGTCTTTTGGAATAGAGTTCTTTGGAATAGAGCTTCTTTGGTCATTATCCGTTTCAGGTGTTTTTAAGGCCTCCTGAGTGTTTTTGCAAAGGTCTATCCTGTATGAGTGTATATGTGTATGTGTCTGTCTGTTATCATCGTCGCTCTTAGTGTATTATACTATAGAGAGTTTAAGTCTAACAAAAATTAGTCTACTGCTGTAATTGAGCTATTCGGAAAAAAATTATATTACGTCATTAACCCGTAATAATGACTCACCAAACAATTAGAATATTCATATACCGCGAAAAAATTATGCGATGTATAAGACTACAGTCTATCGTTAAGTTTAAAAATCTTGACAGGTCAGTTTAGGCACCACTGATTCTTAAAAAAAAATCCCTGCAAGAAGGGAGCGGGAAAAACTATGTAAACAAATCAGGTTATTTTTCCCGTATTTTCTTGGCGATGTTTTTTTACATTTTTTTTGTGTAGTTTTATTTTAAAATATCATTTTTTTAAGATTACTTTAAAAGTAGTTTTCAAAACGATGTAATCAAAAGAAGAACCTCAGACAAAGTGAACGATTGCCAGGAAGAAGGTTTTTTCCCTACAGCGGTTATGGTGGAGAGGTTGGCAGCGGCTTCTTTGATTGGTCAATGCCCAAAATACTTATAACCTTGGGGATTTTTAAACTAAACGATAGACTGTAACATATGTGCCCAGATTCATTTTATTATCAGCATGAGTTCAATTTTTATCTAATGACTTGTGTACAATTTATAAAAAATTGTAAAAAATCGGGAAACAATTCAATTGAGTTGAAATTTAGTACAAGTATATACATTTACGTAATAAATAAGTACACCGAATTTCGTTTCAATACGACAATTATATCTATGATTTTTGTTGGATCATAAATGTTAAGCTGCATTGAGCGTGGTCAGTGCTGTATGGGTAACCGCTGAGATTGAAACGGATGTATTTACTATCTTATAAAAACTTATTATTACATAAAATTATGGTCGCAGTGTTGAATTTTTTGGAATTTGTTGTATAACATTTTTTGTTTTACTAATCAAGAGCATTTCAACGATATATTACTCGCAATATAGTTGTGTCAACTATTCATGTTTTGCAAAACACGGTAGTATCAAATTATATAGATATATTACTCGATATATTCCTTTTATTTATTCGTTATCATTCTACTTGACTAAAATGTGATTTTCAAATATCTGCCAATACTAATGAAGTGAGCGAAGTATAAAATGATGTTTGAGAACATGCTACATTGGAATAAAAACAGAAAAAAAAACTTGCGCAAAAGAGATGTAATAGGATAACCAGGTTATCCTATATTCTAAGGTTATATACTTAAAATAATACTATGTAATAATTTTCTAATAAAAAAGTTGGCAATACTTGGTTGCTGAATTATTATGTTCTATTATTAATTAATTATTGATTGTTCATAAAGTACTATTATAAATATCGGTGCATTACAATATTTTAATCATTTTAAATTGTAGTTTAACGTTATTAAATTAAATTATATTAAAGTAGTCCTCGTCAACTAAATGTAGATTCTTGTATTCCGCTATACCCTTTTGCCATCTATGACCGGTTTTATTAAATACTCAGCAGGTGTTTTTAAGTTTATTTTAAGTTTGTTTAAGTTTAATTATATTTGTTCTTTACGATCTTTCTTCATTAATGCATATTTATGACACATTTAAAATAATGTTTTGTTGTTAGGGTTTTGGGCGGCTTTTGTGTTATCGGTAGAATTACATTGTGTATACGGTCCTATGCTTCTTCTATATTAATATTATTCTAAGGTTATATATAATTTAATTACAATATAGGTGTAGAATCCCGGGTTTATCCCCTACCATGTTTGTGAGGTTCAACCTCGAAAACAATAATAGGTGTTCAACACCTCGTGTAGACGAGGTAATCATTAACCTCGTATGGTTTAGAAGTGTGTTAAATTCAATAAAAACACTCATTTGTATAAAATAATTATAAAAAAATTTATTCATTATAAAAATGAGGTACAAAAAGGACTAAACTTTACAAGGGAGGGGGGCGGAGGGACGTTTTTGGTATAAAGTGGTTAATAGTGGCCGTGTCCGTGAGAGAGGTAGACGGGGGCGGCGACCTTGTGTACTACTGGGATGGCAGCAACTTTGTGGTGAACCTGAAACAAGCAAATAATAATTAAGCAAAAGCTTGACGTGATAATACCAACTTTTGGATCCATCCGACTAACTGGTGGGCTAAACTAAAATAATTATAAGTATTTCTTTAGTCTTTTCACTGAAATTTAGATGTTTTTATAAATTATAATTTTTTTTTGGCTTTTTCACTAATATAAGGTTAACCTGATAGGATAAAGCTTGTAAAACTTTTTTCGAAAAAAATAATTATTATTATATTATATATATTTAAACACCACTTTACCTACATGGTTTTTATAGATTTTTCAAAGAAAATGACACTTATTTTCTTTGTTTTTCTCTTTCCTTTGTTTTAAACTTCTTCATTATTTTCATTATTCAATGATATTTTATCATTGTTCAAGCTTTAGATTTGATTAGCCATGGTTTCAGTGTTCTTCTGTTACTTCAGTATACAGTTATAAATAGTAGAGCCCCGGAATTTGAAATATGAGGCAGCTCTGTTATATAGATCTTTCATTATTTGCACTCCTAAGAAAATTGGTACGACAAGGATGGTCTTAAGACGACCTTGACTTGACGGGATTGCTATGTCAGTGATCGTCACTCATATATGATAGTGTAGATCATGCCCCCCAGAAAAAAATGTTGCCCCCTCCGATGAAAAAATTGTCAGTGGAAGTCCCTTATAGATGTGTGGATATCGCCCCTCTGGGGTTGGTTTCACTCTTCCTAAAAGTTTTGACTAGCTACGGTCCTGGATGCGTACGCAAATAAGGCTTTTATTTCGAAGAATGGATTGTCGAATTTACATCCCTTGCATCATGCCAAGAACCT
Source organism: Microvelia longipes (assembly GCA_018340805.1). Classification (NCBI taxonomy): domain Eukaryota; kingdom Metazoa; phylum Arthropoda; class Insecta; order Hemiptera; family Veliidae; genus Microvelia; species Microvelia longipes. Next base: position 2,813,288 of record JACMZG010001870.1, on the reverse strand, counting down.
AACTCGAAAGGTAACATTATCTTCGTTTCACTATTTTCTAAACCGATAGTGAGGTCAATATGCTTTAATAATACGAATTATAATATGGGGTATGTACCTGGGGGTGTACATTGTGTTCTCTGTGTACAATGGCGTTGAATCCGTTCTTGTGATCAGCAGTGTACTCTACAGTCCTCTTGGTGCCGTCAGGTTCGATTAAAGAGTAAGATCCCTTGACGACGTCGTTGTCTCTGGTTTCTTCTTGGCTGTGAACATCACCGGTATGAGCGTCATGGACTCCGTACTCGAACTTGTATGATGGATGGGGATCGTAGTAGTCGATAACTTTTTCTTCGTGGTGAACTACTTTAGCGGGGGCGAGAACGGCAGCGTGTCCGTGGTATCCTCCGTGGTATTGAGCCATCGCGCAGCCTACGGCTACCATAAGTGCTACGGAAATCTGTAACAAATAGATACTTAAAAAATAATAAAGTTCTATTTCAAAAATATTGGTTGGGACAATGTTAAATTAACTTTGTCCCAACTTACCAACATGACCAAGTAGGGAAACAGTCTACACAAATATAAGCACATATTCTCAGACATGCGTGTATGAGTATTCTATTCTACAAACAGCTCAATCCTGTCAGACGCCTCAAAAAAATCTAGCACGAAGGTCTGCAATCTGGGAGCATTTTCCGTGAGATGCGTCCGTATTTTTTTCGGCTTATTATAACCTTAACTGTATTACTTCTTGTTACTGCAATTTTCCAGATTTTTTAAAAGGAAATGTGCTCAGGCATTTTACGGGAACCATACAACTATAGTCATCATTTCAGATACCACACAGTACAGCAATGTTCGCAGTCATTTAAAGCTCAATTTAAGCTATTTTTACTTTTCAACATTTATACTTTAGGTACATAGGAAAAGTATTGATTTCGCAAAACAAATCCGAAACCGAAACATAAATTCGGAAATTTTTTCGAACACAAATTTCGAAAAATCATAAAACACGGAAAACTCGTGCGATCGGATTGAGATTTGACACACATGTGACTATTTATAAGACTAACATATGTGCAAGTTTCATCTCATTATCAGCATTAGTTTAATTTTTATTGAATGACTTGTGTACGTTTTAATAATAAATTGGATAAAATTTGAGTTTCGTATAAATATGTAATTTTAACATTATTCATCGAAAATTAAGTCATTAAATTTGTTAGTTGTGTTACTATCTATCTATATAACAACTCTACATTAGCTTTAGTTTGGTGGTATATGCGTAATTTTTAAGTTTCCTTGTATAATTTTATAATTATTATTATAAAACAATAATATATAATAATAATTTTTTTTTTCGTTTTAATTATAATAATTATTAATTAATATTTTATTTGTCGTTTTAATTATAATAATTATTAATTAATGTTTTATTTGTTGTTTTGATTACAATATTTATCAATTTATTTTTTGTTGTTTGATAAAAATATTTATTAATTTACTCTATTTTGTTTTATTATGATATACATATATTAATTTGTTGTTTCTTGTTGTGATTATAATATTTTTAAATTTATTATTTTGTTAATTTAATTATAATTAAATAAATGTTTTATTAAACATTATATTGATTTACCTGTGAAATCATATTGGTAGAGCTACTAGATTATCACTGTATGACTATCACTTCCAATCTGATATGGTCTAGCTGTGATCCGAATGCTTTTATACATATCTGATAGAAACAAGTTTTAACTCGAGATTTTGACCAAGTACTTGAAGTATGTGGGGATAAAGCTACATTAGGGTTACCAATAATTTTACTTTTTTTTAACAGGTTACCTTTCTCTTTGTTAGGACTACCTGATACCTAAGTGTTGTTATTATTTTTTTTTTAAGTGACCTTGTATTACTTTAAGCGTAAAAATAGGTAACACTGACCCTCTATGAAAACCCGCGCAAAAAATGTTCACCTTTCACGATACTTGAACAGTAAATGAGTTCGCTCAAAATTATGTTTAGGAACTTTTGATAACGAATACGAAACTTATAAGAATTTCCAAGTTTGTAATTAATCAGTTTTTATAGGATATAATAAAGACCTCATAAAGAACTCAAAAAGCTCTGCATAAAAAATATTTATCCTACTCAGCTGCACCTCAGCAAATATTTTTGTTCTACTAGGAGGACCATGTCTCAAGATTTATATGGCTTGGGCATTAAGAGTAAAGAAAAAATATTACAACCAATATTTCAAATTTTCCTCATGTATTTTTTTACTTTTCCTTATTTATCCTCCAGATATACAGAGTGTGGCAAAAGTTCGTGAACCCCTAATTATTTTCGTTAATATTTAAGATATCAAACTGCGGTTTGCGGCTATCTTCATCATGCATAAAAAACTACTTTTTTGGTAGCTACCCATTTTCCCACCGTTTTTGGTTTTCGCCATATTGGATTCAACTTTGAAATTTCAAAATGGAACACCTATATTGTGATACATTTTTTGAAAGCTTTTGAAAAAAGAAAAATTTTGCCGCAAACCAGACCTTTTTATCATTCACCGTTTCAAAATGGCGGCCAGTTGAAATTTCCAAAATTAAATTTTTGACGTCTATTCACGGCCAAAGTAAAGGTTTTAGGAAGAAAAACACCCAAGAGTAAAATCGTCTTAAATCACGTTGAAAAATAATAGTTTGACGCCAATTTCTATTCTAATGAATTTAATTTTATTGTTATAGCAACGGACGTCGCCATTATTTCGCAAAAAAAATCCTTGTTTGCAGCAAATTTCTTTTTATAAATTTGTCACCACAATGTACATTTGTCTTAAACATAATTTTTTATTGGTTTACAATGATAATTTTTAATTAACATTTAATTAACTTAATTAACATTGGGGTTGATTATTTGTTTACACTTTAATTGTCCGCCATATTTAATTAAAAATTATCATTGAGTGGTTTTCTCAAAGTTTTCTGTGTGTATGTGTGTGTGCGTGTCTGTTACCATCATATCGTTCAGTGTATTTATGCTACAGAGTTAAAACATTGTACAAAAATAGGACTATATGAGTGGTTGTGAAATACGGAAAATATTTTTTTATGACGCCAATAACTTGCAAAAATGACTCAGCAAACATTTTCAAAAATCATATAACGCGAAAAAGAGGTGCAATCAGATTAAGATTCTGCAGACATACACCTATTTATAGGACTAATATAAGTGCCAAGATTCATTTTATTATCAGCATGAGTTCAATTTTTATCTAATGACTTGTGTACAATTTATAAAAAATTGTAAAAAATCGGGAAACAATTCAATTGAGTTGAAATTTAGTACAAGTATATACATTTACGTAATAAATAAGTACACCGAATTTCGTTTCAATACGACAATTATATCTATGATTTTTGTTGGATCATAAATGTTAAGCTGCATTGAGCGTGGTCAGTGCTGTATGGGTAACCGCTGAGATTGAAACGGATGTATTTACTATCTTATAAAAACTTATTATTATATAAAAGTATGGTCGCAGTGTTGAATTTTTTGATATTTGTTGTATAACATTTTTTGTTTTACTAATCAAGAGCATTTCAACGATATATTACTCGCAATATAGTTGTGTCAACTATTCATGTTTTGCAAAACACGGTAGTATCAAATTATATAGATATATTACTCGATATATTCCTTTTATTTATTCGTTATCATTATACTTTACGAAAATGCAGTATTGGTTAGTGCTGTATGGGTTTCCGCTGAAATGAGAAAATGTTCCGAGGTACCCCGTACCTGAATTTTTTTATTGAAAAGGACGCACTTCGCTCGCTAGATTGAGTTTATGTATTATAATAATACAAATTAAGAAAGGCTAGCTACGCTTGCTAGATTTCGTTTAGTTACAATGAATCATAGTAAAGAAAAGCTGGTTTCGGTCGCTAAATTGCGTATGGTTCCAACAAAGCATAGTATAATAGGCTCGCTTCGCTCGCTAAATTGCGTTTAGTTACAAAAATCATAGTAAAAAAAGGCTCGATTCGCTCGCTAGATTGCTTATATTTATAATAATTATAACAAAGTAAGAAAGGCTAGTTTCGCTCGCTAAATTGCGTATGGTTCCAACAAAGCATAGTATAAAAGGGTGGAGCGAAGCGAATCCGAAACAGGGAGAATGAACGTAGCGAATCCGATGTGATGAATAAAAGTTAATCGGTACCCCTTACCCGATTTTTCCTGATTTTTTACTATCTTTTAAAATACGTACTCAAGTCAATTTGATAAAAATTGAATTAATGCTGATAATGAAATGAAATTTGACATATATGTTAGTCTCATACATGGCTACATGCGTGCCAAATCTCATTCTGTTCGCATCATTTTTCAAAAATTTTGCTGAGTAATTATTGTGGTTAGTGACGTCATAAAAAAATGTTATCCGACTGGCACAACTTCACCTATAGACTAACTTTCGTACAATGTTTTAACTCTGTAGTAGCATAAAAACACTGAGGAGCTACGATGATAACAGAAACATACAAACCCATATAAACACATATAAACACACATGCAGACAGACAACTTTGTGAAAACCACTCAGGATGACTTAATAATTACTTAAACGGAAAATTCCGGTGACATCCCGGTTTCGGATTTTTGGCAAACACAATACCTTTCCTATATAAATATATTAAACATAAATAAATTAATTATAAATGATTTGGCGCTAAACAGATCACTTAAAAATATGAATAAGTCTCCTTCATAAAAGGAAGTTAAGCATCATGATACTTAACTTGAAGATCAAAATGTATTGGACTCACTGCATACGAGTTTTGTTCTCAAGTTCAGGATCGTGAACTTAACCCAGCTAATCTTCTTTCTTATACTACATCTCTTGTCATCCTTCTACGTAAGCTTTAATTCCAGATATCTTTCAGTAGATTCCTATATAACATAGGAGTGTAGGCTTAATCTTTATTTAAAAAAATGTTGGCTTGGTTTTTCAATAATTATTAAACATTATTAGTTTAAAGAAAAACTTTGTTGTTATAATTTTTTAGCGATGAATTAATTCCCAATATGATTTAATATATTGAATGTGATCGATTATGAATATGATTCAATGTATTTGAAAAATACTCCAATTTTCAATTGTACCAATATAATCTAAATGTATTCATCCCACCAACCCCAATTGTATAAAATTAATTGTGCCAAAAACCTTATCCACAGAGGTCTGACCTTAAGCGATCCACAATTTACAACCGAAGCCACCAACAAAATTAAAGATAAACTTAGAGAAAACATTTATCCTGACAGACTAATCTATTGTTCCATTACCACAACAACACACTTGTCTAACCAGATCCTTCTATTGCTGCTAATGATACCGATCGACTAATTAAGTTAAAATATGGAACAAGTGTAAACCTTTACGTAATAAATAAGTACACCAAGTTTTATTTGAAAAGGACAAGTATATATATGATTTTTGTGGTATCATAAAAGTTAAGCAGCATCGAGCGTGATCAATGCCAGGATGGAATGACTATAAACAAAGTTATGGCATTGGTAAAACCGCCAACAAATTTATGCAAAGTTAGTGAATTTCTTTAAAAAAATGTCTTCGTTTTCTGCATTTTCTAAGTCAATTTGGAAAATGCTTAGAACTTTAGAAATTTAGAACTGTCTTTTATGCTTAGAATTTTAGAAATGCTTAAAGGTTTTCGAAACTTTAACAGCTCGAAAATACCTTCTTCAATTTTTGCACACGACTTTTTTTGCGACTAAAAGAACCACTTTTTTCAAGAAACCTTAACATACATTTATGATTGTTTATGCAATTTAAATAAAAATGTCAGATTTTTTTTTGTAAACAAATTGTTAATTTGAGTATAATCTTAAGGTTGAAAAAATTATTCATGATTTTTTAAAATAAAAATACCGTTTTCGTCACTTAGGATTGTCCGATGAGCTGAAACCGGTCGCAATCGTTTTAGAATGACTTCGACTATGTAAAGACTCCTTGAGGTTCTTCCTCTTTACAGGTCTGCTTAGCTCGCGTGGATCAGTGGAAGGCATTTTTGTCCAGTCTCTCTGGGACAGTAGGCTTACCAGGATGGAGCAAGAGGTAGAGGGCCCTCTTTTATACTATATCCCCACCCTCTAAATCTACTGAACCCAACAGATATCTACGAGTCTTTGACCTAGACGTTATACATATATACAAGATTATATATATTATGTATACCGTTTGCGCCATTTGTGATGGTTCGATTGAGCTGAAAATGGTCCTAATCGATGCAGCTAGCCGTCTACCTAAATACGAAATACCTTGTTTAAAAAGCCATTTTAAGTTTCGAAAAAAATTTTTTTTCATGACGTCATAACATTTATTGATGATGTCATAATGTTTTTATAAACAATGGCCTCGTACCTCCACAACATTGTCGCGATTTGCAAAGTTTCGTTCAATTTGAGAACGCTTTCAAGAGTTATGTTCGCCATACGAAAGGGAAGGGGCAAAGAAATAATGTATATATAATATATATATATAATATATAATATATATATATATATATATATAATTATATATATATATATATATTATATATATATATATATATATATATATATATATATATATATATATATATATATATATATATTATATATATATATATATATATTTATATATATATATATATTAATATATATATATATATATATATATATATATATATATATATATATATATATATATAGATATAATATATGTATTATATATATATATATATATATATATATATATATATATATATATTACATTATATATAAACTTTTGGGGACATATATTTTTTGTTATCAGGAAGCCAATAGGAACCGATTTCGCTCATCCCACCCTCAAAGCGTCATTTTCATAATGAAAATTCGCTACATTAAACTATTTCCTCAAGCAAGAGTTATCGTTCGCCATACGAAAGGGTTAGAAAATCTTATATATGTATTATATATATATATATATATATATATATATATATATATATATATGTATATATATATATATTATATATATATATATATATTTATATATTATATATATATATAAATGTATATATATTATATATATAACTATATATAATATATATATATATATATATATTATTATATTATATATATATATATAATATATATATATATATATAATTATATTATATATATAATATTATATATATATATTATATATATATATAGATATATATATATATATATATATATATATATACATATATAAAACTTTTTTGGGACATATATTTTTGTTATTCAGGAAGCCAATAGGAACCGATTTCGCTCACTCCCACCCTCATAAGCGTCATTTTCATAATGAAAATTCGCTAATTAAACTATTCCTCAAGCAATATTTAGGATGTAACTCAATAAATTAAAAGGGGAACTAACGACAAACTATTGCTGTAGACACCCTCCCTCCTCACAACATGCTTCCCTCTTTAATAACAAATTTTTCCCAAACGAAATTTGATACATTTTTAAAGGTACACGTCCCACGTTGAGGTTTGGCGAAAAACCTGTGCACGGCCAAAGCGTGCAACGGTGGTGTAGCCAAAGCGGTGCACAGGATAATGCAGCCAAACCAATGTACGGGAGTACATTGGTGTTGCTAAACCGGATTATAGCGTGGTGTCCAAACTAGTCCACGGGATGGTGTACAGAAATACCAGTGCATGGGATGATGTACAGAAATACAGTATGCTGTACAGAATACCAGTGCACGGGATGATGTACAGAAATACCAGTGCACGGGATGATGTACAGAAATACCATTGCACGGGATGATGTACAGAAATACCAGTGCACGGAAAGGTGTGGCAAAACCGGTGCTCAGCGATGTGTGGCCAAAGCGTGTGGCGACACGCAGATGGTTTTCAATCAGATTTAGTTTTCTACTTAAACGTTTAACGTTTTCTTCTTTATTGTCTTATAGTTTTCGAAGTCATCTCATTTATTAATTTCTTCAATCAAACCGCGAACAAGTTAATTACACCAGACTAGTTTGCTAAATAACACCATTTACTAAAAACGTAAATTTAACTTTTTAGAAGAGCTTATCTCCGGAGAAAGCTAAATTCCTAAGTATTTCAACCCTTAATTAGAGAAAATATAAGTGACATTATGCTGGGGATCTAACTCGAAATTTAGGAAAGACAAGCCCCCTGAATTTTATTAAATTCTCCGATGCACTGAGAGTAAGTTAACGTCTTACTGTCTAAAATAAAATATCACGCACAACCTTGCATGTCAAACCAGTGCAGTGCATATTTGAAAATATTTTTCTTTCGTATTTAAAAAACTGACACCAAGTCAGTGTCACACTAAGGTGTCACACCAGACAAACGATTCATTTCTGTTTATTCTTATTTTCATGTGCAACATTGAACATTGCAAATAAGTTCTAAAGTATTAAACATTGTAAAGTTAGTATTGGTGGCAGAATATGGAAGTCCCCTGTGCACCGTTTCAAGTGCCAAGTATGGATGGGTTTACGGTAATCAGTGTAAGTCCAAATTCGACAAAAAGGTTACCAAATGTTACTGGTGAGTAAATTTCTATCATAAATAGATGCATCTGTCTATCATGCTGTTTTTTGCTTATGAGTTACTTGATGTCTTCTCTATCAGGCTTTTGGTTTCATAGGTTAGAGATTTATAAGAGATCCGCCCAGGGAGGATCAGCTTCAGCGATTTGTTTGTTCCATAGCAGCGCTAGTCCCAGGTAGTCCAGGTCCATAAGCTTGTCGGTTATAATCAGAAAGACTTGTATTTCCGGGATGACAAGAAAACTTGAGTACACAATTTTTATTTGAATGTTAACACACGGCTAAAAATCAGTCGGCAGCCCGCCAAAATCTCATCGCATTCACACTTTTTTTAACATAAAAAAAATTTTAAGTAACAAAAAAAATCCCTATTTCTGGCAACACTGTAATTCAGGTTATGTTTTGAATTTTATCATTTGATTTTATTTTATATCCTTTTTTTTATTTAAAAAAAAAATATTTATTGACTTTTTAAGTAAAAACATTGTTTTATGTTACCAGTTAAGCGTATAAATAAAGAAAAAACCAAAACGCTGCTGTAATTAGATGAATTAAACACATTAAAATGAAACAAACTGAACAAAATGCACAATGAGGAAGAAAACGCGACGTGAGGTTACAAATCTTTAAAACCAGTGTTGCGTTTTCATGATTTTATTTACGAAATAGTTATTTATGCCATAAGGCTGAGAAGTGTGTCTTTATGTCACGGCAATTAGATTTACCGACGAGCGAAGCGAGTCGGGAAAATTGCTAAGACATAAAGACATTCTGAGCCGGATGGCATACACTATTTTTTTTGAGGTAGCACTCATTAAATAAACTGCGCTACATACTTAATTGAAAAAAAACAAACGTCCAATTAACTCCATATTATCGTCGTCATTGAATTCATCCATAGCTTCACACTTTTACTCAAAAATATAAAAGCTTTCAAATAAACACACAAAAATTGTCAATTAGAACACCTTTTAAAAACGAAAAAAAATTAGTCTACGAACAAAAACAGAAACAAAATGAACGTTTTTAAAGAAATCTCATGAAGGTTTTACACAGATTGCTACATTACAGTAATGGCGGCAATATATAAATTACTTTTACGTCCTAGGAGTTTTTTGCATTCATTATTGTCCTCGGAGGTGAAAAGTACTAAATAACCTCCTATAACAATAATGATGGGCTTCTCATCCTAAAAACGGTCCAATAAAGTGCTCAATTTCGTACTACCTCAAAAAAAAGTATTTTTTGTACTAAGGTTGGCATAAGGTGGAGGGGGAAGGGGCGAGGTCGGTCTGAACCAATAGAATTATTTCCAATATTCACTAAATATTATTATTTTTGCTTTGTAACCTAAACAGTAGTGGCATTAGCATTACTTGATACAAAATTTTTACCCAATATTTTAAAAGAAAGGCGCAAATTTTTTTTTTAAAAAAATACCATAAAACAGGGCTTTAAATGAATGCGAATAATGCTGAGCAGCGCCAATTTAGAATGATGACTAAAGTTTCGTTAAATTATGGAATAAGTAAGTGCAACTCCATTGTAAAATCCGGTAAAAACGGGTAAGAATTAGTAATGCATGCTACTGCTAAGGTTATAAACCGGAAACTTAAGAAATAGAATGTTGAGTAAGAAGGCACAACGCATTGCAAAGAAAATTGGTGAGGTTTGCTGGAAAACCTCTACATCAGAACTATTAAAATCCTTGTTGTAGTTCGTGCAAATAGCTTTAATGTTTTCAGACACATGGAACCGGGAGAACACTCGACTCTTAATCAAACTATATCGAGCGAATCATCAGCGTATAGGGCTCAGTCCTGCTATGAAAACCAAAAGAAGTATGTGGAGATTGATCAGGGATGAACTGGAAAATCTTGGGCATCACTTCACATCCGTCCAGGTTGAGAACAGATGGAAAACTTTACTCAGAGGACACAAGAAAACTCTGGCAAATATCAATACCAACAGGTCCAGACACTCAAATGAGTTTCAGAAGTAAGTAATGACTTAATATTATGTGACATAAAAGCTCCGGGTGATTTCTGAGGGATCAGTTTGAAAGTAGAACTCAAAATCAGTTGATTCGATTTTGCGATGTAGTATTTTCATTTTTTAAAAACTACTGCAGTTGGATATGGTTTTAGCGAATTTCCTTTGGGAATAATTTTTATAATACTAGCTTTGATACCAAAACTTGTCCCGGCAAAAAGTTGATTTATCAAACAACAAATTTTTAACTACTTCTTTGAGGACTACACAAAATAGAAGTTGTAACAGCAATTTTTCTCTATTCGGCGTTTGCCAAGCCGTGCTTTATGATTGCTTGGTACAACGTTCCATGTTTCGATAAGTTGACAATCAAAAATAAATATCATAAATCTTTTGTTTTGGCTTTTACTGAGAACAAAATTCATAACAAAATCGATCATGAATTGAACAATTCTTCTTTGGGAAAATACAAAAATTACATTACATTTAATCTCATGTTCCTAGCATCTTGCCGATGTAATTAAAATACAGGCTGCATTAAATGCCAAAATCTATCTTCTTGCGCGTGTAAACTTTGACCACTATTCCATTATTACCTGATTGAATCGATTAAATTAATAAATTACTTGAATGAAAAACTTAAAAGTAATCAGAAGCGTTCTGTGTAAGTTTAAAGACGACGAAGGCCGTGCTAAGTGGTACGGCTAAGTTAGAAGTATGGCTATACAAAGCATAAAAATATAATTTTAAACTGACTGTGGGCAAAATGCGGGAAATTAAGCCACGCCCACTGAATTGAAAGGTAGGTCCCCTGCCGCGCTAGTGTCGACCGGAATCCAAATTTTCCCACCATTGAGTCGACAGTCTTACTGTTTAAGTATCTATAGTCTCTGGTCGTCAGTGACCCACAATAATGACCCTACAAACATTTCAAATAAATCTAATTGTGCGAGATTGCAAAACTCGGTAGTATCAATTGATATATTTCAAATAAACACAACTCTCTTAAAAAGTTTTTATATCAGGCTGACATTTATTTTAACAACTTAACGAAGTTGCATTTTATTATCAGTATTAGTTCTAGTTTCATTGATTGACATATATATCATAATGAAAACAAATCATGTTTTTGACTAATAATTTTTAAAATTTTCTTATATCGTGGAAGAATGCCATAAACTATTAATACGACGAACTGACATAGGACAACAGCCATGTGGCAGCCAAGCGACCCCCAGAGTCCACGCTCCGGAGTGACCAAGAGGCCGAAGGCCATTTGTTTTGAATTAGGAAGCTAATCGGAACCGATCCTCCCTACCACCGCTATAATGAGCTAATATGACTTATTTGATTTTGTTGGCAGAGAACTATCTGAATTAGACACAGAAAGCAATTTCTTAGTACCTGAAATAACATTAAGCTCATTTGGTACGTTTCGTAAACTGAAAGGGTTCGCTTCAAGTACTCCTGAACCTGAACACCTGAAGACGGAGAGTGTTGAAACTGAAATCCCGCTGGAGACTGACGTTGAAGATGAATTGCTTTATAGCACCTTACATGTGGATCCTCCTCTAATCCCTAGTAATGATTACAGCCCTGGTCAGTTATCACCAATCTCTTGCTGTAGCCAACCACGTTCGGAGCAATCTCTTCAACAAGAATATGTCAAGCTGAAAATGAACTGCTTGAAAGAAAATTTAGAATTAAGAAAAGAAAAGCTTGTGGAGTACGCTAAAAGAACTAGTGCTATTGAAAGGAGAAACGAATTGATTGAACAGCTGGTTTTATCTAAGTTTAATCAATTAGGGCGCTCGTTTAATCCGAACGCCCCAGAATGTTAAGTTTTATTTGAGAAATTTTTTTGGACAATTTGAGAAATTTTTATCTTGTCCAGTAATTTGTATGCAGTGTTTTCTCTGAACGGATCTTAAGAACCCCGTTTTTGTGAACCATGAGGAACCACATTGCTTCAATTAGGATGATTATGGCTTTTCTCTTACTGAAAATCGAGGAAAGATATGTCCGGAAGTAAATTTTCACCTCCAAGCAAAATAAAATCCATCATAAAACTTAATTTCAAAATTAAACTTCTAACTTCTTTTAAAGTTCTTTACTTTTCTTCATTTATACATGGTACATGGGAAAAGTATCGTTCGCGAATAAAGTCCGAAAAGAGAATGCCACCTGAATTATCCGTTTCAGGTGTTTTTAAGACCTCCTAAGTGGTTTTCACAAAGTTTCCTGTCTGTAAGTGTGTTATCATCGTATCTCCCTGTTAATGTATGCTAGAGAGTTTAAACTTAGTGCACAAGTCAATCTTTAGGTCTGAAGATATTTATCTATCCAGAAAATATTTTTATGACGTCATAAGCCCGCAATAATAACTCAGCAAAGACGCATAAAAATTTTTCGATTGACTTGAGATTTGGCACGCATAAGACTAAGATATGTGCCAAGTTTCAGCTCATGTATATACGAATTTTATATTCGCTTTTTAAAAAAATGAAAAAAAATACAATTAAGTTAAAATTTGGTACAAGTCATTATTCTACGTAATAAATAAGTATAGTATGTGGCGTTTCAATAAGCCATGTACGTCTACGGGTTTTTAGGATGAGCGTAACAAAAAAGTTCCGAGGTACCCCGTACCCAATATATTAGGCCTTTTTCAAAAACGTAAGTTAATTAATAAAAAAATATTTTCAATAATTTAGGGCTTAAAAAGTACTTAGGGAGCAAAGCCAAAACCTATCCCCTACCAATACGTATTATAAATTCCATGAAGTACGGTATCTTGGTGAGGTAGTGTAACGTTGAAAATGTGAGCCTATGCGGCAATCCGGGTTCGATCCTGGTTGGGACGTCTAGGATTTTTATGCGAGAAATGTAATCAAAGAAGTAAGGTGAGCTTTTATGGAATTCATCTTAATAAAAGAAGAAGAAATTACTCCACAAAAATTTATTTCATCATAGTAAAGCTCTTTCAACCTAACAAAAGGTCATCAAAGGTGCTATCCGTTGAAAAAAAGAAGAGAGTGATAGATGAGTCTTATCTGATCTGTAACTATGTATTACTTATATTTACTATACAATAAAATAAATAGTTGATTATTTATAAAATATTTATAAAAAAGACTCCCAATAATTATTTGTTTCAATTGACTTAAGATCTAACTAGCGAACTCTTAAAGCTAGGACAGGGCTTAAGGCTGGCACAGTGATGAAGATTTAGGTCTTCCTGAATCTAGATGATGATAAAAAGATCTAAATGTTGATGGTGAATACGTTTTGCTTCTACTGCGAGAGACATTATGGATGAGCTCATAATGCTCATCGAAACAGTTCAGTAACGTAAGATGCCTATCACAGTTGAAGCGAAACATCGGATTCAATATCACCGAAAGACCTAAATCTTCTTGATAATAACCGAGGAAGCCTACACAGTTTATTTAACATAGTTAAATTAAAAGACAATCAATCAATTGCAAGGAATTGATTGGTATTTAGACTAATTCGTTTGGAAAAATTGTTTTTCTTAGGGCAGTAGGTATACCATTTAAGAAACGATGAACTGCTAAAGAACAAATTTCATATGGCCGACGCGGGGTAACGCCTTAGAGGCCTGTTATGAGAAAAGAAGATTTCTAAGAGACTGACAAATTTTAATGAATGAAAATGTTAGACAACATGATTATAAAAATATAATATAAAGGACTGAAGACACGCAGCAAGTCGCAATAAAACATATATAGCGTGATATATTACTAGAGGGGCCCATAGGTTGAATTTTGAAACATGGAAAAAATAACCTGACCACCTTCGATAATCAATGATCAAATAAACAGAACAAAATTACAGTGACTTATATTGTAGAACGGTTAAAATACAAATAAAACACACAAAAAAACACTCTTGAAAGAGGTTTACACAATGAAGTTACACAGAGCTCCTGAGAGCCCCAAAATGATGTTTCAGGCCTCTTAATGTATTGAGATAGGCTATACCTATACCCCCTCCAGGTACCTATATCTCCATGCTAGCCTTTGTGTTCATAGAGATATACAACTAGAGGGGCCCTATTGGTTGGATTTTTAAACATCGAAAAAGTAACCTGACCACATTCGATTATCATTTTCATCAAAGAAACTGAACAAAAAAAGAGTAAATTATATAGTAGAATGTTTAAAATACAAATCACAACACAAACAATCTGCGGGAAGGCGAAAACAATTGATTAATTATAACCTTAACTCCCTCTTAGAGGAGGTTTCAATAAGGTTACACAGAGCCCCTGAGAACCCCACTAAAAATGTTTCAGGCCTCTCAATGTATTAAGATAGGCTATGCCCCCTCTAGTATATATCTCTATGATTCTGTTGGTGAATCCGCGCTCACCAACACCAAGGTTGGTTCAGATTACTCTGACCAAGCTAAGTGTTGAAGGTTTACATAACAAGGTCCCTTTAAATTTTCCCCTTTAGGCTGTTGTTTGTTGATTGAAGCATACTCTACTTTTCCCTATTGATCTTTATTAGGTTATTCATGTTCCACATGTAACGTCTTTCCATATTTTATGCTCTACACGGTTATACTTTCAGAAATCAATTCTGCGATTTCCCATCTGTAATGAGGGGCCAATAAAAATAGTAAGTGCCCATATAAACTTTTACGATTTTTTTCTTTGCGGCTCTAACTTTTATAGTGAGATTTTCCACATAAATGTTTACGTCCCGTTGTTGTAAACTTTAATCTGTTCCAACATAAATTTTGTAGTTAAAATTTATAGAATTTTATTTGACCATAACGTCTTGTGAATATTTTCCCTTTTTCCACATTTATACCGTAGATATATAGGAAAAGTGTCGTGTTTGCAAAAAAAACATCCCAAAAACACCTGAATTATCCATTACAAGTGTTTTAAGGCCTCTTAAGTGGTTTTCACTAAGTTGTCTGTCTGTGTATGTATGTATGTGTGTGTGTATTTGTTTGTGTCTGTTACTATCGTAGCTTCCAGGGTACCTATGCTGAGGAGCTGAAACTTTGAACAAAATCAGTTTATTTTTCAATAATTCCTATTATTTTCATTAATTTCTATATTTTTCTTCAATCAAATCATTAACAAGAATGAGTAATTATAAAATAATATAATTATTTATGGATTCTTTTCGCTTTAACCTTATTTTAAATTTTTAACTTTGTATTTGATTTTTTTGAACTTTTTATTTAGTGTGTTAAGATTAGGTTATTTATATTAAGTTATATTGTTAAGTTATGATTGTTACTTGTTTAGGCACTGTAGATGGTATTATAGCCGAAAGCCGGCTCTGCTCAGAGTTAAATTAAAGCTTATTGGCGAAAAGACGAAGTTGGTGTTGTTAATATTATAAAATAATAATTATAAATGTATTGAAAACTATCACTGTCATCTGTCATTCATTCATTTTCATCATCCTTCCCAGCCGAAAAATTATAACATTCATTCACTCTTTCATTCATTTAATTTCATTACTCTTATTA
The DNA here is from genome assembly GCA_018340805.1 of Microvelia longipes. NCBI lineage: Eukaryota > Metazoa > Arthropoda > Insecta > Hemiptera > Veliidae > Microvelia > Microvelia longipes. The sequence goes on along the minus strand of JACMZG010001870.1, from coordinate 2,797,177 downwards.
CACAAGAACACAATTACATAACAAAACAAAATTAAACACAAAAACAATATTTAAATATCAATTAACAATTTTAAACTTAGGACTAAAATCTATCAGGTTTTCTTAAAGTTCTCCCGTACTTTGATTTTTTTATATCTTTTTCCGTTCTAATCTCTGCTTTGTCATTCACAACCCTTTCTGTCTCTTTGTTGTTTTCTTCTCTTTCCTCCTCCTTTTGGATTTCCTTACCACACTCTTTTACTTCTGGGCTCATCCTCACCTCTAACGGGTACAGTTTCTGTACTGCCCGAACTATTTCTCCTTTTTCTGTTTTTACTCTCGCTACTCTTTCTACTCTATCCTTTCCTGGTAACTCAACTACTCTTGCTAATGGCCATTGCACTCTCTTTTTATTTTCTACCTCAACCAACACTACATCTCTAACTCGAATGTCTCCTCTCTCATGCGTCCCTCTTATGAACCAGTAAACTCAAATATTCTTTCCTGAACCTATTTCTTAATTGTTCTCTCAGTAATTTTAAATATTTATTTTTTCCAACTAAATCCTTTTCGTCTGCCTGATCTAAATCTTCTATCTTTGAACAATTTTCATCTTCAACCTTGCTACATAAACTGCGTTTGGCGCCTTTTTTTCATTATAACCATGGGAAGGTAAGCTTGCTCCTATTTTTCTATCTCATACAACTTCCGCGGGGTCAGAAAAGTTCCTTAATGCGTCATCCCCTGTATTCAAGATCCTTGGTTGTTCAGGATTTTCCCACCATAAAAATCTCAACAGAAGTCCCTATCCCATGTTAAACCTACTTTATCTAATCTAAACTTAATTAATAAATTTGGCATTAATTCTAACAAATTATGCCCTTTCTCTAAACATCCATTTAATGACTTCCCTTGATTATCTTTACACGATGCATCAAATACAGGTCTAATTATTGTAGTCCAGTGGAATATTAATATTATTATAATATCATTCTCCCTATATTATCTACTGTATCCTGTGAAATCGCCATTTTTACTATATATAGCCCTAAATATAGATAATAATCATAAATGTTGAAACTTTATAAAAGAAAATATTATCAAGGTCCAATATTATTTATATTTTTAAAATAAAAATTTCGTCATTCCACGAGTCATTTCTCATTTTGATGCGAGGGATAGATAAGTTGAAGATAAAAAATAATACTTTATTAAGTTTGGTCTTCAAAGAGATAAGTCTTGATGTCTTGATCACTTGAGAAGTCCTCTCGTAAGTCCGACTGACTTTACACTTGATATTTTTGATTGCTTAACTATAAAGCACTAACGACTTAAAAACCAGCGGGCAGGCAGTTCAGAAAAAACTTGTTTCCTCTCTTTCACTCCATATTTTAATCTCTTGGTAAATTAAAAATTTATTTTTATTAATAGCTATAACTGGGTGTAATTATTTTTTTAATCGACATTGATCTTAATTTGTATAAAAAAATATGCCTAGATGTATTTTTGGAATGAGGAAAACAGTGGGCTTAACCTCCTACTAACCCTCCCTTCATTCCTTAAGAACCCGTCCGGTAGTAGTAGTAAGTAGTAATATGGGGGAGTGGTAGTACTACCAGGTAAGTAGGCCTCGTTGCTGGGCCCTTTTTGCCAGCTCTCTAAGATAGTGTTCTATTCCATTTAATTTAGAGTATAGGTATATTTCATCTAATCTAGACAAAAGAGCCGTGGATTTCTATGGTTCCTCTCATGCTATTTTCAAGCAATCATACATAGTTTCAATGACTCATACAGTCTAGCGAAAACTAGAAACATCACGTGTCCTCCCTGTTAAATAAACCTCCATACACTTTAAACTACAATGCAGACTTCAATCTACTATGAGAGTTCTAAATTTTGCCAATACTCAGTTTCATTTAGGGTAAGGGATCTTCAACGAGTACCTGACAACGCATAGGCTCGAGACCACCGGCTTTATGTCCCTTATAAAGGACGTGGTTCGCAGAATTTTTATCCCTCTCATAATAATCCCAGAGGGCCGTGCTGGGATTGAACCTATGACTAAATAAACTCGGAAATTTTAAAATCCATTCATTCTGTGTATTGGCCACGTACCTTAACCACTACACCACGGGTAACTCATACCAGTCGTGGTATTAGCAATGCAATTTAGAAAAACCTCCACATTCTTAACCTAAACTCTAAACATTTTATTGTGAAAATAGGGATTGGTGTCAAGGAAAATAAGTACCAACTTTTTTCCAGATGATAGAGTTATGCCTGAAGATTGATTTTTGTACCAAGTTTCATCTCAAAAGTTGGATGAAAACCTCAACAACACAATAAAAGACATAATTTAACACTATATTAAACTATATTACTATTACTATACTACTTATATTACTATATCAAACATAAAAATTTGAAATAATAAGTATAATTATAAAACCATTTATTTTTAATCTCTTCTCTATGGGTAGTTTTAAGAAAAATGTTGTTAAATTAAAAAGGCAATGGAAAGTTAGAAGCCAAATGAGATTTGCTCAAACGAATATTTTACATTGATCTTTTGCGTCATCGAACAAGTTTGACGGCCTTGAATTATTTTTGCACCAATGGCCATTTGTCTCACTGAATATTTGCGACAACGTATCCCCACGTTTGTCGGAGGTCTCATGTACGGAGTACATGAGACCATAGGTACCATGTACAGAAGTCTCATCTGTACATGTTTTATCACATTTAATACAATTACCTAAATAAAGATGCTGAGCTTCGCTCAGCGAAACGTTGTAATTATTAAATTAATTAATATTTACTATTGGACAGCAGTCTTTATTAATCGTAATTATATTTAAATATAATATTATATAGAATATCAGTCTAAGAAATTTTCTCTTTTAAAATGAATTTTTATTGACTTTAATACTAAATGCGTTTAAAATTTTTTGTTCGTTGTATTTTTATGTAACATAAACGGCTTTTCACAAGCCTTTTACAAAGGTGAAGACTTGAAAAAATTAAATTAAAAAGCAACATTCAAGACCGAAACTTTTTTAATACAGATTTGTTGCTCTACGTTTAATAATAATTCACTATGAACTAAGTTGGCTAACTTGATTTTTATCAAACAGGCACGCCCCCTTCACCAGCTGTTTTTATTGATTCATAACTTTTTTTCCTCAAATTTATTTTACTTATTTATTTAATCTTAAGGGCTAATTTAAGCAGTAAATTATCATAAATAAGTATGGCGTTTCTTCCTTTCTTGTGTATGTCATTAATTTGGGGTGTTGTTGGAATAGTTTTGCCGTTCTTCGCTCCTAAAGGTCCCAACAGGAGGTATGTTGTGTTTACTTTTTAATACCGTTAATTTGTTAAATTTTCCTCTTTATTCCCTTAAATTTGAGTTAATTGTGTTTAGATTGCTTTTAAATCAAGATTTTAAAGTTTCTAAATTTTATTTTCAGTGTGATGCAGCTGGCTTTATCTTTGACTGGAATCACCTGTTGGCTCTTGTAAGTAACCTTGTTTAAGGATTTTAAATTTAATTATTGTTGGCTCTGTTGTCACTGGCTAATTTATCTGTTATGTTCTTAATGAACACATGAAATTTAGTGAGCTCTGTCTTGTTTGTTTTCTGTTAAGTGTGTGTATGGCTTATTAATAACCATTGCTAAATGGCCTTGTTTGTTTATGGCGACTTGATTCTGGGTGTGTTTTCTTAACTCTCTGTGGTCAACGCTCATAATGATTATATATACTTTCAGTATTAGTCTACTCCAGGAGGGGTTAACTTAAATGAGAAGAAGTTTGGATTCGATTATCGCAAGCTACTAAAAATTAGTGCTGCGGCAGACCGGTGCGGACAACTCATAAACTAACCCCAATAGCTTTCCAAAAATGACAGATTATATTTTTATATTAATATTTATGAATACCATGGCAATTCTTGGTTATTGCAGCTACATTTATTATTATAAAATGATTGTTTTCTGTATTTATTTTTCACAAAAACGGTTCGCCGTTGCATGTTCTGTATTACAAAAATTCAGAAACTAAAAGTAAAAAGAAACCTTTTTAAACCTTCCACAGAACGCTACTGATGGCAGATAAGTGTAAATTTAATTTAATTGATTTATTGATTTAGTCAATTTTATCAGGTAATTACATTTAATCACATGTGCGCATCTTGCTGATGTAATTTAAATGCAGGCTGCATTAAATTCCAAAATTTATCTTCTAGCACGTGTAAACTTTAGCCACTATTTCATTGTTACCTGATAGAATCAATTAAATTAATAAATTACTTGAATGAAAAACTTAAAAATAATCAAAAGCGTTCTGTATAAGATTAAAGTGGTAGGGCTAGTTAGAAGTATAACTATACTGAGTATACAAATTAAATTTCAAACTGACTGTGGGCAAAAAGTGGGAAATCAAGACACACCCACTCAATTGAAACGTAGGTCCCCTGCCGCGCTAGTGTCGACCGGAAGACTGTCGATGTCGACAGTCTTACTGTTTAGGTATCTATAGTCTCAGGTCTACATGTAATATTTAGATGATTTTTTATGTTTTTGTTTACAATACTTGTCATGTTGCAGTTGGCTGTGCTGTTATTTGTGTCAAATGAATCCCTTGATTGGTCCTAAAATTAAAACCACTACGATAGCTATCTTAGCAAAAGAATGGGTAAGATATTTTTTATAATCTTATTTTTAGAAAGACCAATGTTACATATCTTGTGAGATTTCCATTCCTTAATTCTAAGTATCAGGGTTTTTTCTTAGTATTTACCATATTGCTGTTGCTTCAGATAGCTTTTCAAATTTAAACCTTTACATTGATAAATATAATTTTAAAAATCCGGTATAGGGTACCTTTGAACTTTTACTTGAGATTTGCATGCTCGTCCTCAGGGTATGGAAATCACCTAATTGAAGTTAGTCCTTGGACTCGCTTCGCTCCTCCTCAGACAGTTAAAACATTTTTCATTCCTATCGGTCACCCATCCAAGTATTGAATGCTTGATGGAGCTTAAAATTAGTTATGTGATAAAAACTGTAGGTAGCCGAGTGAAGTGTAGCCGCACTTTATTTTGTAACTTATAATTTTTACAAAACTAGTTTAAAATTATTGACCGAACTATTTTAACAAGATAATTTTTATGAGGTAATGGTCAGATAGGTATAAAAACACAAAATTTGAGCTTTCAGCCATAAATTAGATCTTCTTCAGAAGTAGTTTTTGCAGTAATTTTCGACTTTATTTATATTAAACTAGATCTTTGTTTAGAAGTAGGTGTCGTTCTCCGATGGCATACACAGCTAGCTATTGTTAGATTAATATAACTTTTGTTTCTGTTTTATGTGTTATCTGATTCAGTTTGGAATAAAACTACTTCTGAAGAAGGTCTAATTTACGGCCGAAAGCTCAAATTTTGTGTTTTTTATACCTATCTGACCATTACCTCATAAAATTATCTTGTTTAAATAGTTTAGTCAATAATTTTATATTAGTTTTGTAAAAATTATAAGTTACAAAATAAAGTGCGGCTAAGTTACTCTTGTACTGTGGTGCAAATAAACTGTGTCAAAATAAGTCAGTAATCCAATATACCTAGCAGCTGGTTGATAATATTTTAACGTTTTTATCCCTAACGTATTGGTGTTATGCCTGTTTTTAAACATTGCCCCTCCCCCTTTAGGCAAAAAATATATTTCCCAGCTGTAATTCAAGTATTGTTGATCTCTAATTAATTGATTTTGTTTACAGGGAAATCCAATATCAGATTTATAAGTATCATCTCTTCAAATGAACTCAGTACAACTATGAATCAAGATGAATTAAATAAACAGGAGGTCACAACTATGCACTAGGCAATCCCGCAATACATGGCTTTAGCCTCTCAATTGCATCATTATGAAAATAATTTATTATTTCTACCTCTTGGGGGCACGGGGGTGGGTAAAAATACTACAAACAATTGTCAATAAAATGAGAACGTGTTTGTTAGCTAAATAACTTCCTTTAGTTAAATAACTGATTACACTGGTAGTGAGCCTATTAATGACTTCATTTGCATTTGAAAGAGATAGTTGTAAGGTTGGCAATACCAATGGTGGAAAAAACGAACGGGTGATCATTTTTTTTTTAAATATTATGAAGTCTAAGATCTAGATCCTTTTTTTTATTTATAAAATATTATTTAATTGTTGTGATAAATGTGTCAAAAATTAAGTATGACCATCAGTGCAATATAATTTGTCAATATTTTTATAATGCGAGGATTTTAAATATAAAATCAGGCTCTTATCACTACAGTTTTGGATTAATTAGTTTTTGAATCTAGTATTTTCCGATAACCTGTTCATGATTTTAAGTTTAAGCATCCTAAAATTTATTGAATTTAATCACTTTGAAAACAAAATTTTGAGGTAAATCAAATAAAAAAATCTAAGAAAACCTTATGCGAATTATTATGTTGATTACCCTCCTGTTATTAATTTATTATCAGTGATGATGGTGCTGTCAAAGAGTTTGAATTTAAAATAGCTTAGTTCTCGTCACTGCCTCCTCTATTTAATTCATCTCGAGTGTGATTCACTGACGCCCCTTAGTTATATTTATGCATTCCATTTATACAATAATTTCCTATCATGTAATTCCAAGCACAGAACTCAGTTTTAAATATTATACTATGATAAATTTGTAAATAATTTAAAATATGTATTGATCCATTTAGCTTTTTCTTATTATTTATTTAAATATGTATTTATTAAAAAATTTTTAACCATATGTATGATTTGTGCTCTTGGATCTGAATGAATTCTGTCCATTCTATGAACATTTTAGGCCCAAGATCGTTGGTCATAAATTGGAATTTTTCACTATTAAAACTGCAGTGTATGTGAATATCCTTTAAAAGTTGCAGTATTTCTAATTATGATCTTAAGACATGTTTCTGTTCATATTTGACATACATGTCCATTGTCCTTAAATGGTTAATGTGCTATTTGTATAGAGAAAACCTATCCATTTATGAGCTTACAGATTTTTGAATAAATAGTGGGAAAAATGTGGCATGACGCCTACAAAACACTCTCAAAAAGTTTCTGATTACGTTCACTCTAATGACACTTTCTGATGTAACGAGAAAGCCAGACTTTAAATTAAAGTCATTTTGAGGGGGCTGGAAGGAGAAAAGAAAGTACTTACTCTCATAAAACATGGGGCCAAACAAAACACTATTAAGCACACCTTTTTTCAATCAATCTGTCAAACTTTGTGGAATCATGAATGAAATTAAGCAATTCTGACAGATAAAAACAGCTGTGAGCACATCTTCTAAAATAAAAACAAAAGATATGGGGTCCCTTTTTATTTACACAGGAACCCTATGTAGTGAGCAGACTTCCCCTTCTCCTTCCACCCCCCCCCCTTAAAATGACTTTACTTTAAATTTAAAATAATTTAACTAACCAAACATTTACAATATTTGGTTTGGTACATAACATTATGTTTGTCTGAAATATGGGAAAACTGTCATGTTTACAACTTTTCTATTATGTATATTTTATAAATAATTATTACTATTTAAATTTTAAAAAGGCACACTATCCTTTTGATTTCTTATGTTTAATTAAAAGAACAAACGCAGGGCAGCCAATGTGTTGAATGTTTGAAATTCATAAAGATATCAGTGTGACCTATAATCCGTTTTATATTGTACTTATATTTTAAACAAATGATGGTTTTTTAGCGGTTTTATTATAATTTTGAAATTTATTTACTTTTAGGGAAATAATATAGAACATAACTAAAGTTAAATGCAACATCAATTAAGTTCATGTGAGCTTTATACTTGTGTCAAAAAGCACTTATAAGTATACTCAAAATTTATGTTCTAGAATACTTCTCGTAGTTTAACTTCCATCAATCATCAGTCCTTGGTTAAAGCAGAATAGGACTTAGTAATATCATTGTTTTAGAAAGTATTATTTAACAATTGATGTTTTCTATGATTTTTACCATTGTTACATTTTGTTTTTTAAAACATTTTTAATAACCATCATTTCAAAATAGATCTTAATATTTTTAGAGTTTTAATTTTATTTGTTAAATTGTTGTTGGGAAAATATATGCACTGTACATATTCAATAATAATGTATTTTACTTTATTATCATTTTAAATAATTTTCCTAGTTCTAGGTATCAGCAATTCTCATCCTTTTAGCTGAAACCCAAATTGAGTTGGCTCCCAAGAAAATTATCGATAAAAGTACATTATTTTTAAAAATATGAAGGAATACTTTAAAAATATGTAAAACAAACATATTATGAACTTTATTTTCTGATTTAATCGTCTTTAAACCAATCACCAAATTATCTAAGTAACCAGGTCACTTAAGGTAAACTCATTTTTTAGCTAACCAGTTAATTTGTTTTATTGAGTAACTAGATCACTCAAGTCAATAGTTTTTAACCTTTTGGCAACTGCGGCCCCTCTAAAAAGACATATAGGACCAAAGGCATGGGAGCAAATTACCCCTCCCCATTTTTTGCTTATATTGTATGGAACAATAAAACTAACATTACTTACAACACAAGTTTTATTTAAAGAAATTATCATTTACAATTTTTTTACTATTACAAAGAATATTTTACTAAGTTTTTAATTAATATATAAATTATAGTTTTTTAGTTGAAAAAATCTTGGGCGTAGGTTTCTCATTGCGGTTAGGTTTTCTTTCCAATTTGTGGTTTTTAGTTTAACAATTCATTTTTTGCTTAAGATTCTGGTAAATGCCTTTGAATCTGGGCTGGGTAGTAGCATTACTACTTGATACACCTTTTCTTCCAGATTTTTTAAAGGAAAGCGTATATGCACTCTACAGGCTATACAAAACTATGGTCATCGTATAAAAATCGTCACTACACAGCATTATTTGTATTCATATAATCCTCAGTTTTTGCTCATTTTTTTTTTTTTTACCGTATATTCTTTGAAAATCTGGAGACAAGTAGCAAGGCTGTGTCCCAGGTTATAAGGCATATACCAAAAACTTAAGCAAGAAACCACAAATTGCTCAGAAAATTTGCTCAGCTAGCAGACCTCCGTTAGTTTTAAAGCTGTCGCTTGACGCCAGCACTGACTTTACTCCCACCTTCTGTCTCACGCTTTCATATACATTTCGACATTTAATACCTATTATATTCTTTGAAGTCCCCCAAGAACCCTTCCACGGGGGCCAACACAATTTTTTGGCCCAAAAATATACATATATTTATAAATATATCAATCTGTGGTTGATTTCCAACAATTTAATTAGTGGAACATAATCTCTTATTATGTCTCACAACATAGTCTCAAGGAAAAGGTTAATTACAGTTCTTCTACAGATCTAAATTCATCGCTTTTTCCAGCATCATACACCTCAAGTTTAACTTGTTTTCCAAACATTAGTTTAAAAATTATATTTCCAGACATCTGAAAATTAAATTTTTTGTCCAAACATCTGAACCAGTGATCTGAATATTAATGTTTTGTCTAAACATTTGAACCAGTGATCTGAATATTAATTTTTTGTCCTAACATCTGAACCAGTGATCTGAACATTAAATGTTTTGTACCTTTCATGACAATACTTCTGCCCTAGTAGGTATAAATAATTTTAAATAATTACCTTTAATTAAAATTTTCATTAATTCAACTTCTTGTGCTTTTAAATAATAAAACTAACTCACATTATGAAATTTCATTCTAACTATTTATTTAGTAACATTAAAACAGATTTATAATAGACACTTAAAAATATTACCTGATATACCTTGTCTTAATGATAAGATAACAAACACAATGAATCAATTGAACACATAGCATTTATCGAACACGTAAGTGTTCAATATGTAATAATGTAATAATGTTAATATGTAAATAAATGATTAACTACACAGAGGATAAAGAAGACAGTTATATGTTAATGGCTAGCTTGGGGATAAGAAAGTTTTGAATAGTTGTTAAAACATAAATAAATTCTGTTATATTAGTAGCAAACATATTAGAAGTCATATTACTTTTCTATTGGTTAAAATAGAAGCTAATGTTGGGCAATGATAGCCTTCATATGTTTCTGGCATAAATGAACGTTTGTAGTTGACTGCCTCATTATTCTTCAATGATGCCAATATACAAAATAATTTTTTAATATGTAAGTAGATTCGATTTTTTTTATTTAGCAGTGATGCTATATTATATTTATGCTTAATATATTTTTTTTTAGAATATATCATAGTTTAATCAAGGATGAGTTAAAAGTATTTCTACTATTATACATTTTTTGTTGAGTAATTAATATTGGTAGGACTGTTTTTGAAGATAAGTTGTGAAAACTCAATCAGATAAAGGTTGTTAAGGTGGGGCCTCTAAGACATGTAAATATTTTGTTTTTATTTTACTTTTTGTCAGAAGATCTACTTTTCCACTCTTAAGTTAATTTATATCATCGCAGAGCAATAAGGTAAACTATTTTATAATTATGTTTATTTCTTTGAGTTATCAGTTCTACAAACATATGGACTTGGATGGACATTTTGTCCTCTAAATTTGATTTACAGGACTGTCTTGGATTTAATGATTTGCTCCAAGCTGTTATTGATCATGTAAACTTTGAATATGAATGGATTAATATTTTTATCTATTTTTTAAAATAAATAATTATTTATTTAAATTAATATTAGATGATGTAATTAGTTATAAAGGAGCTAAATTCTATAGTAATTACTAGAGAACTTAGTTTAGTAGTGAGTAATAGCTCTTAATAATGAATCTCCTGCAGCGCAGGCCTTCAGGTCTAAAGCAGGAGCCATCTTTTTCATTTATATGTGTTATAAATATTATTTATATCACATTTTTTTCACAAAAAAATAATATTCATAATTTCTGAAAATGCTACAAAATCAATTTGGTGAAAAAAGTTTTATTTTAATATCAGCATTAGTTCTAATGTTCTATGAAATTTATAATTTCATGTGTAAACAAGACATGGTTTTCTATCATTGCTGGGGATTACAGAGCCGCCCCAGGGGGTGGCTTATTTTACCTGAAAACAGACTGATTTACCAAGGGAACTGATTCCTCTGGGAAATGGGAAATTTTTCAGGGTTGAGGAAGTCCTGAGTCCTTGAAAAATAATTAATTTAACTCTCTTTAAATAACTCTGCACTCTCATTAACTAGAGAAGAAATCAACATATACTATACAAGATAGTTATAGTATTATTATCTTGTATAATAATTCCTTTTATATATTAATTTTAATTATTCAATACTAGCGGTAATACAATCTAGCTGTTTGCTACTATTTGCTACCTTCGCTTAGCAAATAGTTTATTTATCTAACTACATTTTTAAAATTAGTCCAAAAAGAACTAAAAAAATAACTTTGAGTTGTTCTAACAGCAAACAAGGTCTCTGTTGAGGTTGCTTTCGTCTATTCGGTGATTTTATGCCATGGTTAATATTTCTTGGGACTAACTTCCCCAAAAAATGAAAATCTTAAATATATTATAAGGCTAGAAAATACAGTATTTAAAAATTATGAATAGAGTATTTGCAATGTGTTTAAAAATATATTATGCTGTAAAAAATATTTAATTTAATTTTAAATAGTCGAAATAAGCATTTAAAGAAAAGGAGAGGGGGGATGGGTGAGAGAGTGGGGTGAAAACAGAACGTTCCAAAGTTGGGTCGTTTAACGAACAGGTGGGACTTTTTAGTTTGAAATATCGTTAGGTCAGCAGTTGCTTACAGTTCAATAGAATGTAAAGAATACTGAAACAAAACAATTCCGTGCTCCAGGTAATACAATACCTAAGGAACGTGATGACTACAGCTGTCAATATCATCGTGTTGACAGTATAGAATAAACTCTTATGAGTGTTGCTCTAGTGAATATTGTACTACACGTCGGTATTCTTACATCTGACGTCACACAAACAGTCGAGGCCGTTTTCCCGCCAAAAGAACATGTTAAAATATATTCTTCGTTGTTTTGCTATATCATCAAAAATATAAGTTTTTTTCATTCTAATATTTTACAGGTGTTATTTTATAATACGTTCTTAAATATAATGCAATAAAAAAAAAATTGCAAATACTCTATTGTTAGGTAGAACTAGTCTAAGGAGAATAAAAAATCAATTTAGCAAACTCCAATTAATGCAAGGTATCTTGTCACACTCAGTACATTGAAAAAGACTTTTGATATTTGAAAGCTTGGTGAATTTATTTTTTATTCTCTTTAGAGCAATTTCTTAAATTAATTAAAATATTTTTAAAGATATCCATTACAAAAAAAGATATCCAAAGAACCTTTTTTAATATAAGAAAGCATTTCTTATCATAAGAAAAAAAGATGCACAATGAGCATATGATTTCAGAAATGGCAGTGGCATTGATACCAGTGGTGACCCTCTCTGTGTTGTGGGGCGTGGTGGCCCTCGTCATCCCCTGGTTTCTTCCCAGAGGACCGAATAAAAGGTAACATTTCTATGTCTACTTAAAGCAGTGATATTCTAATAGTATACCATAGACTAAGAAAAGCCTTTGTACCTGAATGAGAAAGGCCTGGATACCTCATACACGTTTGAGCTTTATTGGTGACTGGAAGAACCTCCTTCCATTTATAAGTAACTAAAAATATTCCTTTGGATCAACCCCTACTATCAAAATGAAAGTAAGCTTAAACTAATAAGATTTAGGCGCCTCTAGATTTTACAGCCACGATGATCTACCATTGATGCGCCTCTAAATCTTTCTACAGGCGCGATGATCTACATTGATGCGCCTCTACATCTTTCTACAGCCGCGATGATCTACCATTGATGCGCCTCTAAATCTTTCTACAGCCGCGATGATCTACCATTGATGCGCCTCTAAATCTTTCTACAGCCGCGATGATCTACCATTGATGCGCCTCTAAATCTTTCTACAGCCGCGATGATCTACCATTGATGCGCCTCTAAATCTTTCTACAGCCGCGATGATCTACCATTGATTCACCATCAATGTAGATTATGAGTTCGACATGTTGGAGTTCGCACATCCATGTTCTCCAGAAGGTTGGGGGCGAGGGTTGCCCGATTTATTTAAACTTGCCTCTGACCTTTTCTTCGAGGATGGAGAAGAGATAGCAGGGTTCAAGGGTACATTATGATGTAATCTGCATGAAGGTCAAGAAGAGGCATCCTGCCCAGTTGATGTGTTCCGTTGGTTCCAACTCAACCATTATGTTAACATCCCTGAAGGAAGATGCCTCCCAAAGTGAAAGCGAAACGTTGGATTTATCATCCAAGAGAAGACACGACACTAACCGCACAATTAATTAAATGATAATTAAATTAACATGACATTAATACAATTAATTTGTTTACTTATTTTTCAGCGTTTACATGTGTAATCTTTTCCTTACTGGCATAATTTGTTGGTTGTTGTAAGTATTAATTCATTTTAACGATATCTTATTGAAGTTTTAACAAAAAAATCGGGTATGGAGTACCTCCATAACCTTTCCTTATCACATAAGATTCGCTACGCTCTTCCTCCCTGCTTCAGACTAGCTTCGCTAGTCATCAGAATATACAAGTCGCCAAATTGATACTGCAGCATGTCTTCGGACTCGCTTCGCTCGTCCTCAGATAGTAAATGTATTCGCTTCATTTTCAGTGGTCACCATACCGCACTCGCACTGACCTCATTCAACGCTGCTTGAATGATCCATGGTATCCATTCAATGATATCATGGTTATACTTTCCTATATACCTAGAGTATAAGTGAGGAAAAGAAAAAATCCACCTTGTTTTGTCAAGAACCCCCTTTCCATACCTTTTTGGGCATTATATGACGTCATTAACCATGTTTGTAAGGCATCAAACAAATAAATGTTTCTGCACAACGCATTTGTCATTTTTATACAAATCAACTAACAAGGAATTACATTTTATGCTGATTGGAAATTTTAAGAATATATTTATATTCAACACTTATATTGTGTAATTATACATCAAGAATTCCATATTAGACTTCACTAACTAATTACAAGATACGTATGAAGTTAATCTATAAAATATAGATAAAAGGCAAAAAATCTAATAAAAGATCTATTTAATAAAAGGCAAAGCCTTTTATTAAAAAGTCTATCAGTGTTTATGCTATCTAACACCGAAGGAACCATACTATTTAAATCCCCAGGTTTGCCAAGGGGTCTATTAAATTAACTCACAAGGAGTTATAAAATTTTTAATAAGCTAATTTTTTTTTAATTTTCAATTTTTACTTTTCCTCAATTATACCGTAAAGTATAAAGTATTGTGTTTGCAAAAATATCCGAAACCGGGATGACACCGGAATTATGCGTGTTAGGTGTTTTAAGGCCTCCTGAGTGGTTTTCACAAAGTTGTCTGCCTGTATGTGTGTGTGTGTTATCATTGTAGCTCCCAGTGTATTTATGCTAGATAGTCGAAACTTTGCATGAAAATCAGTCTTTAGGTATAATCGTGCTATTCGGAAAATATTTTTTATAACGTCATTAACCCGCAATGATGATAGCAAAAATTTCGAAAATTTATCAAACATGGAAAAATGTTACGATTAGATTGAGATTTAACACGCGTGTAGCTATGTATTAGATTAACATATGTGCCAAGTTCCCTCTCATTCGGAAAATAATACACACAAATAAATTTAGTACAAATGTATACCTCCACGTAATAAATAAGTGCACTACGTTTCGTTTCAATACAAGTATAACTATAGTTTTTGTATGATCATAAAAGTTAAGCCGTATTAAGCGTGGTCAGTGCCTGGATGGGTAACAGCTAGGAATGAAACAGACTTCTGAAGACAGACTTGGAAAACGAGTCTGAAGACGTAAGGATGAGCGTAGCGAATCCTATGGAAAAGTTTCAAGACACTTCGTACCCGCATTTTTTTAGTTTATTTTTGGCTGAGGGGTCCAAGGAGGGATGCCACTCTCACTGGCCAGTCCGCCCTTGCTTGAAAGTAATTGGTAATTGATATTTGACTTGTTTGTTTTATTTAGCTGGGCTTGCTGTTACTTGACACAAATGAATCCTTTAATTGGACCAGCAATTAATAATTTAACCCTGGTGATCTTGGCTAAAGAATGGGTACGTACTTTGTCTTAAGTAATACAAAGTATTCTTTATTATTATAAAAAATCGTATTTTTAGAAATAATTAGTTTGTGTTGACAAAAAAAGAGCAAAGATATGATTGTGTCGAGTCATTGTGAAGAGCGAAGAATGAAGGATTGTTTGCAAAGATGTCCAAAAAGAGACCAAAAAGTCGGAAAACCCATAATAAATGACCGGAAACCAAAATTATGGTTGATGAAAATTAAATTTTTGTGTAGGGTGTCGTTTTTTTATGTATTTTTGAGCGCTGAATCGAATATAACGTATCTAAAGCCAACATGACCTCTCCAAATAACCAAAAAGTCGAAAATCCAAAAATCGGTGGTCAATTACTAGAAAACCTAAAATGCCGGCCGGTAAACCACATATTCCAAGAGGGAGTGGTTCACAATGTTTTTGGGCCTGTAACTTGAATGAGAGTGGCCTGGAGTTGATACTCGCACTCAAAGTTAGGGTACCTGTGTTCAAATCCTGGCAATGACAATAACTTTTACTCGTTATTTAACATTTTATAAGTTTATAATTACAAAATAATTCTGGCGCGATGGTCTGCATGTCGGGCGAATGTCCTTTGGGATGCGTGTTTCCGTGCTTAATAACCCATTTCTTGCTTAAGGTTCCTGTTTATAACTTAAGTAGCTACTCATTTTCAAGCACTGCTCTAAGTTATCTTGTCAGTATTTTTCAAATGAAATACGCATAATTATTACTCTACCAAACTGAACTGTAGTTCAGCATTGGTTTTTATCCATAATGTCCTATATTCCTGAAAATGCCTCCCACAGTGGAAGCGAAACGTCTGATTCTTCATCTACACTGACGCAGTCACCACAGGAAGACCTAAATAGCCGCGGAAGCTTACGCAGTGAATTTGGCTACTGCTCAGGTTATAAAACATCCAGCAGAAACTAGATCAAGAAATAGTTGGTTGAGTGAGAAAGCACGCAATAACATTCCCCTGGTTTGTGGACCTCCGCGCCAGAATTATTTTGCAGTTACCTTATATGTTGTAAATATGACGATGCAAAATTCTGAATCAAAGACTACGTACACACAGCGTATTTAACAGGCGATCGTATTGGATACGTATGCAATACGGTCAATTAACTCCACGGTTCTTACAGCCTATTTGTTTAGTCGATCGAGTTTACGTGATAACTGATCCCGCCAAAACATCGCGTCTTTTATAGCGAAGGTTCACTTTTGGTAATAAGGAAGTTTAAAACAAAAAACCCCTGAAAAAATAATATTCCAAAAGTTATTGGATCAAAAACGGTAATATTGAAGTGAAATAAAAGTTCGACAAGAAGGTTATACGTTAAATACGATCGTCTCATCTAAAGGTTCATACAGCGTATCGGGGGATCCATTTAGATTCTATCTCCTTAGTTCTAGCGTATGCGATCGGATCCCCTCCGCATGGTTCATACAGCTAATATTACCGTATTGAGAGATCGTATCCCATACGATACGCGGATCTAGAAGTGTGTGTAAACGTGCTAAAATATGATATTAATTATACTCTCTTTTTTGTAGGGAAGCCCGCTTACAGATGGTTAGAGGTTAAACATTGATCTAGTAATAGTGTTCAACTTTACTTTTTACTTTTTAATATCCTATCCTTGGCTATGATTAGTCAGCAGATACCTGTAAATCAGGGAGTCAAGTCATTCTATTGGTTCTTCCAGACCTCACCCTTTGAAGGAACCGACCTGAAGGAATCCTTACCTGTATAAAATACCTCAACTGTAATTTTTATTGAAAAATTTTTGTCACTGTTAAATATGAACATGAGGTCTGTAAATGTATGCACCAGGTGATAAATTACAGAATTCGTGTGATGAGTTAAATTAGGCTACTTTAATCGACCTGGCAACCTCAAAGGTTGGTTTCAGTTTCCTAATGCTACACATTTTCCAAACAATTTTTACTTTACAATGAGCGTTTTCCTTAGAATGATGTAAGGGGGCGATATTACCATGTTAAAAACCATTGATTTACATTTTTATATTTAAAATTTGTATAAATATTCTCTCGTTTTCTTCTCCATTTATTTTTTCTTCTTTTATCGATATGAGAGTTTTAGTAGGTCATAAAATCATATGATTAGGGTTTGACTGAAAACCCCAAGGATCTTGAATAAAGGGGATGACGCACTAAGTCGATTTGCCGTACAAAAAAGTGACCTCATTGAAAACTAAAAAATAGAGAGAATTCAACACGAAACAAACGTCAAAAACCAACTGCACATGCTTGGTACAAACTACGTATGCTTACAATTCTTATAACAGCGCAGGTCTTAAATTTTAGAGGCAAACTTACCTCTCAATGGTTTATTGCTTGAGAAGGTTATAACAAAACACGCCTAAATTATCACTCACTGAAGTGGCAAAGTATGGACCAAAATTTAAAATTAAATAAGCAAAAATGATTTTACAAGCACCACAAATGTAACATAACCTGCGTTTGGCGCCTTTTTTTCATTATAACCAAGGGGAAGGTAAGTTTGCTCCTATTTCTCTATATCATACAACATCCATGGGGTCAGAAAAGTTCCTTTATGCGTCATCCTCTTTATTCAAGATCCTTGGAATCTAGTGCCGGTCTTAATTCCCTGGTGAGTTCAAGATGAGAATAGTGGATAAAAAATCTCCCAGAGTAACTCATGACATTAGTTAGCAGATATCAATTATCACCTGATTCAATTATAAGGACTTGCCATTAAGTCTATTTTTATCGATTTTATGTTTTACGAGAACTGTTATTCCCGTTAAGTAAAATTAAAACATCTCTAAGCAACTGATAACTGCTGGATACATTTACAGACCAAGAGTTTAAATCATTTAAAGATAAATAAAAATATATTATAGAATTAAACACAGAGAACTTTATTTTGTAAAAAAATATATGTATATAATTTAAGCGATTTAATGACTCATTACCTGAGCCTTTGACCTTGTACTTATTCATCAGCTGGTACAAAAATACAATGAAAACGAATAAAACGGAGTCTGAACAATTAAGAAGAACCTCGTGCAACTACTGGTTCAGAACTATAAATCCCATCAAGTCAAGAAACATATAAATATCGGGGCTCGCTAAGCTCGCCTTAAAATATTAGTATTAAGAAAAATGTGAATACTGGGGCTCGGTTCGCTCGCCCTTGAGATATTATAGGAAGGAGAATTTAAATTTTTATGCTCGCTATGCCTAGCGAGGATAAAATTCACATAGTAAGGAATGTGAATAAATACTGTAGCTCGCTTCGCTCGACCTAATGATATTAATGGTGAGAAATATATATACTCTCCCTAAGCTCGCTTATATAAAAATGTAAATATAAAGAATAGTGTATATACTGGGGCTCACTACGCTCGCTCTATAGAGGTTGATAGTAAGAAAAATGTAAATACCGTTGCTCCCTAAGCTCGCTCTATAGAGGTTGATAGTGAAAAAATGTAAATACCGTTGCTCCCTAAGCTCGCTCTATAGGTGATAGTGAGAAAAATGCGTTGCTCCTAAGCTCGCTCTATAGAGGTTGATAGTAAGAAAAATGTAAATACCGTTGCTCCCTAAGCTCGCTCTATAGAGGTTGATAGTGAGAAAAATGTAAATACCGTTGTTCCCTAAGCTCGCTCTATAGAGGTTGATAGTGAGAAAAATGTAAATACCGTTGCTCCCTAAGCTCGCTCTATAGAGGTTGATAGTGAGAAAAATGTAAATACCGTTGCTCCCTAAGCTCGCTCTATAGAGGTTGATAGTGAGAAAAATGTAAATACCGTTGCTCCCTAAGCTCGCTCTATAGAGGTTGATAGTGAGAAAATGTAAATACCCCTAAGCTCGCTCTATAGAGGTTGATAGTGGAGAAAAATGTAAATACCGTTGCTCCCTAAGCTCGCTCTATAGAGGTTGATAGTGAGAAAAATGTAAATACCGTTGTTCCCTAAGCTCGCTCTATAGAGGTTGATAGTGAGAAAAATGTAAATACGGGGCTCACTACGCTCGCTCTATAGAGGTTGATAGTAAGAAAAATGTAAATACCGTTGCTCCCTAAGCTCGCTCTATAGAGGTTGATAGTGAGAAAAATGTAAATACCGTTGCTCCCTAAGCTCGCTCTATAGAGGTTGATAGTGAGAAAAATGTAAATACCGTTGCTCCCTAAGCTCGCTCTATAGAGGTTGATAGTGAGAAAAATGTAAATACCGTTGCTCCCTAAGCTCGCTCTATAGAGGTTGATAGTGAGAAAAATGTTAAATACCGTTGCTCCCTAAGCTCGCTCTATAGAGGTTGAGTGAGAAAAATGTAAATACCGTTGCTCCCTAAGCTCGCTCTATAGAGGTTGATAGTGAGAAAATGTAAATACCGTTGCTCCCTAAGCTCGCTCTATAGAGGTTGATAGTGAGAAAAATGAAGCTCGCTCTTAAATACCGTTGCTCCCTAATCTATAGAGGTTGATAGTGAGAAAAATGTAAATTACCGTTGCTCCCTAAGCTCGCTCTATAGTGGTTGATAGTGAGAAAAATGTAAATACCGTTGCTCCCTAAGCTCGCTCCTAGTGAGAAAAATGTAATACCGTTGCTCCCTAAGCTCTATAGAGGTTGATAGTGAGAAAAATGTAAATACCGTTGCTAGCTCTAAAGGGATTGACGGTGATGAAATTTTAATACTAGCGCTCAAATCTAAAATAATTGTGGTAAAATTAAAAAAAACATATTTTGTCTCATAGCTAGGTAGTAACACGCTAAAGAACTTGTGAACTCCACCACTAATATTTTGAAATCCAAACCAGGGGGGTTAACTTAAATGAGGAAAAGTTTGGATTCGATTATCGCAAGCTACTAAAAATAGCGCTGCGGCGGCCAGTGCAGACAACTCATGAACTAACCCAATAGCTTTCCAAAAATGACTGATTATATTTATATTTAAATTCATGAATACCATGACAATTCTTGGTTATGACAGCTACATTTATTATTATTATAAAATTGATTGTTTTCTGTATGTATTTTTCACAAAAACGGTTCGCCGTTGCATGTTCTATATTCCAAAATTCAGAAACTAAAAGTAAATAGAAACCTCTTTAAAACTTCCAGAGAACGCTAATGATGGCAGATAAGTATATTTCATTTAATTAAATTTATTGATTTAGTCGATTTTATCAGGTAATTACATTTAATCACATGTGCGCATCTCGCCGATGTAATTAAAATACAGGCTGCATTAAATGCCAAAATCTATCTTTTAGCACGTGTAAAACTTTAGCCACTATTTCATTATTACCTGATTGAATCAATTAAATTAATAAATTACTTGAATGAAAAACTTAAAAATAATCACAAGTGTTCTGTGTAAGATTAAAGTGGTAGGGTTAGTTAGAAGTATAACTATACAAGTAGGATAGGAGTAACATCATTCTGTAATTAAATAATGAACATAAATTGCATGAATAAAAATTATTTATAGATAAATCCAAAATAATAATAAAAAAAAATACGAATATGGAAATTAGAAATTCAATAAAGATAAAAGTAACATATAAAGATATTAAAGTAAGGAATGTATTAAAAATAAAATAATTATGAATATGTAATAAGAACATTAAGAGAGAAAATATAGAATAGTAGGAAAATAGTAGAGAAGTAAATATAAGTTTACAATTAATGTAAAATCAAGTTTTGTCATAATTATTTGTGTTTGTATTGTTATACTGTTGTATTTATTAGTTATAAATCCTAATTTAATAGTATTTATTATTATAGTATAGTTTAGTATTAGTTCTAGTATAATAATCTAATAGTACTGCTAATAGCGCTGTAATGGTGTACTACTAGCAGGATACAATAATAATAATAATAATAATATCATGATAGTATTAGTATGTGTATTGTAGTAGTTACGAAGTGCATGCATGAACTCCAAAAAGAACCTCATTGAGGAGCCACGGCTTAAAGCCGAACGGCACAAATGAAAATTTAAAAATAATTATATATATATGTAAAATGTAAAAAAAAAAACAAAATATTTGTGCTAATAAATGGTTTATTTATTATATATTTATTTATAACTATACAAAGTATAAAAATTAAATTTCAAACTGACTTTGGGCATAAAGCGGGAAATTAAGACACGCCCACTCAATTGAAAGGTAGGTCCGCCGCAGCGCTAGCGTCGTCCGGAATCCAAATTTTCCACCATTGAGTCGACAGTCTTACTGTTTAAGTATCTATAGTCTCTGATCCAAACCCAAGATATAAACCTAACCGCAACACTGTCAAAACCATAGTTTGTCAAAATATATATATATCAGTGTATTAATATTTGAAATGTCCAACGCAAGCTTTCCCCAATACCTCGAGTCAGACGTGGAGGCATACAAAGCTCAAGTCTTCCGCACAGAGAGAACAGCAAGTGATATTCTGTTGATTGTAACCGGAATTTGGGCATTTATCGGCCTGGTTTTACCTGTTATTTTTGCACGAGGTCCCAATGCAAGGTAAGAACTACCGATCATATAACCTACGTAAAGATGGTGAACAAGGAGTCTAGCAATGCCTCCTGTATCAACACTATACCAGGGTTTTGGTGTGTGGATTGAGAAGGAGCCTTCCCTCTCTCCTAGGCCTAAGCCTTGGAGGAAGCATGGTATTTTGCCTTTGAGTATTTTGACTGAACCTTAGGGTTCAGTCAAAATACGTCCAGGTCTAGGTTTCTATCCAAGTATATTTTATCTTTGTATATTGTCATTGCAGGTTGATAGCAGCATGCTTAATGCTAGCCGCTTTTTGCTGTTGGCTTTTGTAAGTACCATGAACTACTTACTTATTCAGAGTAAAATAAAAAGAATTAAATCCATGTATAATCTTATAGGTTTACTAATACTAAGAGAAAAATATTTTATCTCCAGACGGTGTATAATGTAAAGTTTATTGACTAGTTTTTAGGGAGTAAAGAAACACTTTTCTTTCCCAAGGGAGTAGAAAGTGTTTCCTATTATTGGGTTATTAGAGCCAATTATATCAATTTTTAGGGAAGTGGTATTCTCTAAATTTATACAGGTGACTGAAATTTTTTTTAATTTATCCTGGGGTGGCACCCCAAAATTTTATAAGGGGACCAAACAAAAACAAATAGATTATTGGCTCAAAATCTGTTTTAGGTCAAAAGAAGTTGTTAGGAGTAATACATTTTTTTTTCGGGCAGCACCCCCAAAATTTATAAGGGGGTCCGACCCAAAAGAATTATAATTAAATACAACAAACTTAAATATAATGAAATCAACGTCTGGAGATAAAATCGTGTATGCACCATGGGAGTAAAATACTATTTTCCCCCTCGCAATTACCGGTACTTATTTACTTGGTTCCCAACATAAAGTTGAGACCAGGTAAATATGGCGATATAGGGCAATTATTCACTTGGGTACCGACAATATATTTACTACATTATATAAAAGAAATTATTAACAATCTTAATAGGGATGTTGAAAAGCAAAGGTATAGGTAAAGTATGGGATTGAGAAGATTGATAAATGATCTAAAAGATTGAGAAAAGAAAAGATTGATAATTAAGTAAATAAGATAATATAATGATAATGCAAAAGTAACCTTGGTTCCCAACATAAAATGGGGACCCAAGTAAATAAGTGCCAGGAAAATTACAAAATATCTTTGTTCTCATAGCAAAAAAACTTGTAATTTCTTAAAATAAAAATAAATAAAATAAAAACTTGTAAGTCCTAACTCCATTACAAATCAAAACTGAGGGATTTTAATGGAGTTTAAACAGACCTCCTAGTTCCTATACCTAAATCCACTAGATTTTTTTCAGATAAATTGGTTGGAACCAAGTAAATAAGTGCCCAATTACCTTCCTCGGCTTCGCCTCGGGAGTACAATGCTTTGGTTCCCTCAGCTTACGCCTTAGGATCCAACTAACTACGCAGGAAAATAATAATATTCTTTACTCCCTTGGTGCATAAATAACTATTTCTTCCAGCAGGAAGAGAGACTTTTCTCCATCTCTTATAGGGAAAGAAGTGGCTTTTCTCTTCCTGTCTCAAGTAGAAGGAGGGAAGTAATTAGAGGGGGAAATAGTTATTTACTTACCATAGGAGCAAACAGAGTCATTAAACCCCGGTTTTTTGTTGGGCCCAATCAAAGAGGCAGCCTTCATGGCTGTCAAGTAACATCAGCCTATAAGCCAATCAAGTACAAAGCTCGATCCAATATGGATACCAATACTCAAGAAAGAGTTAAAAAGGCAGAAGATTAAAGATTAGAAATTTAACATGGCAGCCATAATTTAATATAAAAATTAGTGTTTACTAATTTTATAACAATTTTCAAAATAAAGGTCAATTTTAATGTACTTTAAATACTTAACGAGCGAAGTTGGGTATTTTTTACAATAAATTATCACTAATAAGCGAAATCTTGCGAGCTTCTTTTTACAATGTAAAATTATAATATACACAATCTAGAGAGCGCTCATTTTCTCTAGATATTTCAATATGCAAAAATAAGCCATTTTATTATTTATAAATATTAATATATTCAATCTAGCGAGCCCCTTTTTAATATGTAAAATGATATACACTCGATCTAGCGAGCCCATTATTCCTTTTTTGTTATTAATATAAGCAATCGTGCGAGCCTCATTTTATTATTTAAAATTATAAACATACGCACTATAGCGACCCTTAATTTTTTATACAGAATTATTAGCGCACGCAAAGCGAGGCTTTTCTTACTATCATTACTATTAATACACCTAATCTAACGAGCGAAGCGAGCTCATTATTATTCGTATTATTGTAACATGCAATCTAGCCTATTTTAAACAATATAGCGAGCAAAGCCAGCCCTTTTCTTATTTTGTTAAATTAGAAATATATGCAACCTAAACCTATAGCAAGCGAAGCGAGATATAATTTTCTATACATCAATAGTAATACACAGAATAAAGCGAGCCCTTTTTTATACGCATTAATAACACATGCAATCCAGCGAGCTTTTTAAATATTTTTATTTGATGTATTCTTCTAACGTTAGTCCTTGATGCAACGCAGCACTAGTTAAACTTCAACTTAAGACAATTTCAGATGGATATGTTTCTACATGGCTCAGAGGCATCCCCTGATTGGTCCAGAGTTGAAGAATACAACTTTAATGTTCACTGCATTGAATTGGGTAAGAAATGTCACACGTCAAATGTTTATAAGTTTTTTAGCTGAGTCACAAGGTAATAACTACCAAACTCTATTCATTATTATATTGTTACTTAATTCATAATAAAAGCTAGGGAATGCGATGTATGAGGAATGAAGCCTGTTTGATATTTTATCTACTCCTAAAATCAAAAATTGCTAGCAAGGTGGGAAAACCTTTCCCTTGAGCGAGAAAAACTTGCTAGCCCTAGGAAAGGAAAAACAGTGTTACCAAAATAAAGAGTTTTTATTTTATTTATATTTTATGTAGGTAGTAATTAAAATCAGCTGTTGCTTTTGTTTTGTCTTTTTTTAGATGGTTACAATAAGTTGTATAATAAAGGGTATGATAGGTGAGGTTGGTCACATTGACTGACTAGTCTCTTAGATAGAGCTAGAATTTGAAGATATAAAATATTATAGCCTCATCCAGCAATTGGAACTAGTTGTAGATAACATTTAATACACAATATGGGTCGAAGCATTTCCACTCTCGGTTCTTGGCTATGCCTCAGGAAACAAAAGTTAAGATAACTCCTGACAAACACAGCAAAATCTCCTTTAGCTTAATGGCCTCAGTTTTCGCTTAGAGAAAACTAGACCACAAGCGGGTTAACATGTTTTGTTGTCCTCCACATTAGCCTAATCGGGACATTAGGCACCTGTTAACCACATGTGAGTTAACATGTTTTATTGTTCTCCACAATTGATTTGTCCTCAAATTTGTAGACAGTCAGGAGTGCTGGACCTGCTTTGTTACAATAAGGCCATGCAATGTTACAATAAAGCCATGCATTGTTACAATAATGCCATGCATTGTTATAGTAAGGCCATACATTGTTACAATAAGGCCATGCAATGTTACAACAAAGCCATGCATTGTTCTTGATATGAGCGCAGTGAGTAAAATGAAGTAACTTTATTTCAATGAGGGGTGCTTTTTACTTCTATAATCATCTACATATGAAATTGTATAAGCTGCCTCTTTTAATTTAAATTGAAAACTAAATCGCTCTTTACGACTTGTTCCCCCTTCATCTCATCACCCCTTAGAATCCTTCATCGTCCCCAGGGGAGTGACATCGCCCATGTTGAGAACCACGGACATACATTACATAAAATAACTTAGACCCTTTTCAAATTTTGAGCTATAGAGGTTATACTGAAGGTACGCTGACTAGCTTTTTTCCTAGTTTAGTATTTATGGGATAAAATACAGATCCTTGGGTTAAACTAAGTTAAAACTAAGGATCTGAACCTGTATGAGTTGAAATGAGCCTATTTTTAAATTAACCTAGTTTCAAATGGAGAGCTGAAGATAAATATCAAATAAATTTGAGATATCCGAACTATGTTCTCAATTTTATATATTTACAAATTTAATGAATTTTTTTACGCCTAAACCCGTAGGGTCATTTTAAAGTTTTACCCTCACTCATATCTCACTTAACGAATTCACCCCAGAGTTTGATACACATCCAATCATCTAGGAAGCACATCTTCCGTACATGGTGGCATATATGACTAGTTCACAGTGTGTCTAGTTCATCTAGCTCAACCAGACTCTATCCAAACTCACTTGCTCTGCAAGTGCCTGTGACCAGTTCAAAGTGTGCCAAGTTCATCTAGACTCTGGCTAGGCTCACCGCTCTGGCTAGCGCCGACTACTAGATCATTTAATTAAATTAGAAAATAAAGTTAATAAAATATTGTTTTATACAATTATTTCAATAGTATACCAACACATTTTTACTTTTCCTCATTTATGCTGTAGGTATATAGGAAAAAGTATTGTGTTTGCAAGAAAATACGAGACCGGGATGAAACTGAAGTTATCCGTTTCAGGCGTTTTTAAGGCCTCCTGAGTGTTTTTTACAAAGTTGTCTGTCTGTATGTGTGAGTCTGTTATCATCGAAGCGCCCAGTGTATTTATGCTAGAGAATTGAAATTTTGTACAAAAATCATTCTATCGCTGTAGTTGTGCTACTTGGAAAATATTTTTTATGACGTCATTAACCTGCAATAATGACTTAGCAAAAATTTAGAAAAATCATATAACGCAGAAAAATGATGCGTTCGGATTGAGATTTGGCACGCATGTGATTATGTATAAGACTAACATATGTGCTGAGTTTCATTTCATTATCAGAATTAGTTACATTTTTATTGAATGACTTGTGTAATTTTTTAAAAAAAATTGGGAAATGGTCCACTTGAGTTAAAATTTGGTAAAAGAGTATATACCTAATAAATAAGTACACTAAGAGTCGTTTCAATTCGACATGAATATCCATGATTATTGTTGGATCATAAAAAATTAAGGAGCATTGAGCGAGGTCAGTGCTGTATGGGTGAGCGCTGAGAATGATGGGGGAGGGGCGAATGATGATGGGGGGGGGTCTTCTGATTTACTATCAGAACACGAGCGAAGCGAGTCCGAAGGTATGTTGCAGTATAAATTTGGTGAACTGTATTTCTAAGGATGAGTGAAGCTAGTCGCAAGCAGGGAGGATGAATTATATTTAAAAATAATGTACTCCTCAGATCAATGAATTGTACCTACATTTATCTATATTTTTAAGTACTTTTTTTGTAAAAACGATTGAAAGTTATATATTGTTAAATTAATTGATGATGTCTGATCCCTGTAAAAGATCAAGGGGAATAAATTATTTATTATTTACTCCTTGTGGGTTCTATTATGTATTTATAAAGTATACAACTTTTTTTTTCAGAAAGATTCTTACATATCGCAAGAAGTAAAGGATATGGCAAACAAAATGAACAAAACCATTCCAACATTTTATATTTTTGAGATGTTATGAGAGTTAATAATATTTAATTATTTATTTCAACTTAATTGAAAATATTTTACAAGATCTCTGCGAACTTAAGACTATGTGTGAGATTATTAATGTATGTACCATTAACATTTATGATGATATTTTCAAATAAAAAATAAACCTCCAACAGAAATGCTGATTTTTAATAGAATTGACAATACAATTTAATTAGTCCACGAACCAGATCGATAAAAGGGGCTTGCCTGACAAATATTTTGACAATATAAAAATATATTGGTTTACCCTCTATTCCAAACCGTAGACAGAAGATTTTCAGTTAAAAATGAATTATATTTTAAATTTGTTACAACCTAAACAAATAAAAAATTGTAATTTTCACAATTATTCTGCATTCAGTACTATAACTTAATGGCAGATCGATCAAACATTATGATTTTTAGATATGATGTAGCCAACTACAGAACAAGTTATTACCCCAAATTACAGCTTTCAGTTTATTATAGCAGCAAAGCATTGGCCTGGTGAAGTTTTCTTAAGACCGGAAAACAGAATTTTTAACTGTATCTTTGACATGGAACAATTAAGGGAGAAATAAAAAAAGAAAGACAACTGTAAAGATTTATCACAAAATCATAAATAGAAAAATTCTGGACTTATATTATGCTCTACTGAGTCAATGTACAACGCGATAATAAAGATCTAAAATTATACTCAACATGTTTATAACCTGACGATAAGAAGGATGCAGTAGTGCTATGAGTGTCCGGTGTGTGAGGTATTAGCAAAAAGGGTTGGTGACACTATTTTACATAGGGAAGGCCTGATATGTTCTTTCCCCTTTATGTAAGTTCCTAGGTCCCATCCCAGAGCAGTCCAAAACTTTGTGGAAATTTTACTAACAGTATAAGCTCTATTTAGGATTTTTTTTTTAAAAATTGCCTTTTTGAGATTTGAGCATTTTTTATATTTGCTTATAATTAAAAGTCATAACTAATTATATAAAATTAAGTAGAATCCATTTGAAAGAACCAAGCTTTCAAATGTCTCCAATATACAAATTTTATCCTTAGCAGAATTTTAAATACAACCATTTATTTAAAAGAAAATGTTTTAATAAGAAATAATTAGTATAAGAAATGTCTATAAAAAAACAAATTTTGGACAAATTAACAGGTTACTACAGCAATATGGCTGCACCACATGAACAAAAAATACAGACTTTTTTTTCTTTGGTGCCTGCTTACCTATCAGCCAAATTATATTAAAATTAAAAATGTCAGAGATCTTTACTTGTGTTGTTTTGATATGGTAAAAATACACACTTGTTTATACCTGGTAAAAAGTACACTTTAGATGAGTGGTGTTCTATCCTTTGAAAAAAATTTGCTTAAGAAGTGATGGACTCAAAGCCCAGGAGTGTGTAAAAAATCTATTTCAGAGGTCCCTCATCACAAATAATACGCACTCACACACACACACACACACACACATATATATATATATGTGTGTGTGTGTGTGTATAGAGGGGGGAGTCTTATATTATTTCAACACACTCCACTTGTGGAAAGTAATTTAAGTGCTACTCATGCTTTAAGAGCCTTAATCATAGAACAGCAAAGATCAACTAGCTGCACAAACTCACTGGAACCCTCTAACAGTCTCCAACTCCCTACACCAAGTTTTTCACAAATAAGAGATTTCTTCTTATCAGACAAGTCTTGAGACATTATGACAAATTTCTGCAGCTGACTTATGATTTGAGAAGCAGAGTATGCTTCTAATAGTAATTCTTCCACGAAAGATTCCATTTTTTGATAGTCGTTAAGTTGACAAGTGGTGATCAACGATGAAATATAACGATCCGGTATGACACCTGTTACTTCAAACACATCATCTTGTGTAATTGTTTCTCCTCCTTTTAATCTAGCACACGATTGTAAGCTCGTAATAGCGCGTCGTAAATCACCACCTGAAGTTTCAACGAGTGATTGTAACGCATTCGACTCGCATTGAACATTTTCTTCTTTGCAAATCAATTCCAATCGTGATCTGACCATCCCTTCACCCAGAGGTTTGAACCGGAACTTAGTGCATCTTGAAGTCAACGGTTGAATGATACTACTGACGTAATTACAGATTAAACAGAAACGCGTGGTTTTTGTTTCTTTTTCCATTGTTCTTCTCAAAGCAGCTTGAGCAGCGTGTGTCATCGAGTCGGCTTCGTCTAGGATAACGATTTTGAAGGGAGGACAAGGAGTTCCATCAGGCCTAGTTCCTCCAGCAGTCAGCTGGGCGAATGTTTTCACTTTATCTCTGATTACCTGAATTCCTCGATCATCAGAAGCATTTAATTCTAAAATTCTTTCCTTATACATGTCACCAAATAGCTGTCTAGCACAAGCGATAATGGTACTTGTCTTACCTGTCCCAGGAGGTCCGTAGAATAAAAAATGAGGCAAGTCAGCCCCGTTGATGACCTGCTTGAGGACAGCTACAATCTCATTCTGTTCGACCACATCATCGACTGTCCTAGGTCGATACTTTTCAACCCAAGGCACTGGTTTGTTACTGGAGGTGCTTTTACTTCCGGATCCCTTACAACTTCCACCATCTTCTTTGGAGAGCTTTCCAGTTTTAAGAAACGACTGCATCACCTGTACAAAATAAACTATTTTCTATTAATACAAAAGCTTGGAGTTGAATAAAACGGATTGGTGGTCCAAGAGCTTTACACATTATCTTCTCAGTTTAACACAACACTAGGTAGGTTTCCGTTCCCAGTCAGGACAGTATCTGTTTCACTTGCTTTAGGGGGTCACTCTGTTTCACCATAAGGGAGTCAGTATTTCTAGAAGAGTAAAAGTAGAAGTAAGGTTTGGTTGTGGTCTTGTTAATCCCAAAACACTACAAACTAAAAATCATTTATAGATAATTTTGTTTGTTGAAAATTAAAGATGGCCACCATTTTTTGGATTTTGAAACACACAAGAAGAGTGCACATACAAAAAAAGAAGTGTTTAGACCCCGTTTTTTAATGGTAGGATAAAAAAATTTGTAACACGAACATTTTATAAAAAAAAGTAGGTGCCTCCTCTTTCTTGATTAACATGCTCCTTCTCCTATTACAGGAGATAGGGTAGTAAAAAAAAACTAGCCAATATCCTAAAATCCCAAAAAAATACAACTAACCAATCCTAAAAAAAAGTACAACTTAGACCCATTTTCATTCTGTACTTAACTATAACGATAATTAGCAGGAGAACTGGCAGCAAGACACTATCAAGCCATATACAAATTTATTTCTTTTAAAAATTAGATACAAAGTACCATGGAACTTCTTTAGCCTTAATGAAGGTGACCAAGAATCCCATACGTTCAATATGTGAAAACAATGAGGAAGAAACAGCCTACCATTGTTTGGCAACGTGTGAAGGGTTTGGAAGGCTCAGGTTTCAAATATTTGGAACTGAAACCCTACACGAAGATAAAATGGAGTCTCTAAGACAGCATTTCATGAGGATAAAGTAGTGGAGGTATAGGGATAGGTGGTTCATTTCAGGGTTGGTGAAAAGGACCCAAAGGTGTCGTCTACTCACCGAGCTTGACTACTGTCCACTCTAACTACTACTACCACGTTGGAACTTCTCATACACACACACACACACACACATATATATTATATATATATATATATATATATAATATATATATATATATATATATATATATACCTAAAAATATAAACATTCTAGATCAGAGAGCCCTCTCCCCCCAATAAAAAAATGTTTCCCCCATTCTGATAAGCACAATTTTTCTTTGAAAATACGCTAAAACAGTTAAGTTAATTTAGGTCCTTTTAATGGACTGTCACCTTTTCTATGGGTGTTATAAAAATACCTCCAAGAGAAAAGTTTGTTTATAAGGAAAAGGTGATCTCAATAAAAACTTTTGCTTAATTTGAAAGTAAGACTTTTCTAAGATTCAATACTTTGTAGCATGCCAAAATGGTACCGCAAGTAGAAAATTGTAATTTTTGAAAAAAATTGTGTCCTTTGCTCGTAAGTGCAATCCATGGTCATATTTATAAAATCTTATGAACATAAATACTTTTGTTCAAAAAATTTGCATAAATTTAAATAATGACATATTTAGAGATGTTTAACATCATACATTTTTTTAAATTGAAAAATTATGTATTATTTTTCACAATAATTAATTGATAAATGTAAATAATGTGAAAACAACCATTGTACATTTCATTAATATGTTTAAATCAAAATAGTTGCCAACACTGAAGAAGAAGAAAGGTTGGTTGCCACTAAAATTTAAAACTGTTTTTTTTTAAATACTTCACACGAGATGCTATTTTTCATGATCTATGTTAAATGATAAAACTGGGTCCCTTCAGGACTCCAGTTATTAAAAAACTTCAATTCAGCTCCTCGCATTTCAAATTGAAAACTTCATACGTGATAATTATACTCAAATAAAATTAACAAAAAAGTTTATTTTGAAGGAAAAACTTAACTAAAAAGAATAAAACAATTTTACAACAAAATAAAAAATATTTATTTCTACAGTAATACAAAGTATGTTTATAATTTAAAAAAAAATAAGTTTTGTAGTATAACCCCCGGCTAAAATTGGTTGACAGCCTGCCAAAATCTCAATCCTTTCAACCCCACTTTTTTTCAACAACAAAAAATCCTTTTTCTTAAGTAACGAAAAATTCCCAACTCAGGCGACACTAAAACTATAAGTCAGGTGTTAAGGATTTTATTATTTAACTTTATTTTATATCAATTTTTTTTTATTTTTTAAAATTTATTTACCCCACTTTTTAAGTATAAACATTGTTGTATCTTTTAAAGCTACCAATTAAGTTTATAAATAAAATAAAAGCGCTGCTATAATTAAATGAATTAAACAGATTGAAATGAAACAAAACGAACAGATCAAAATGCACAATGAGGGGAAAAAAGCAACCGCAGGTTATAAATTTTAAAAACCAGTGTTGTCTTCTAATATTTTCATTAACAAAAAGGTATTTTTTTTACTAAGGTTGGCATGAGGTGGAGGTGGAAGGAGTGTGGTCGGTGTTAACCAATAGAATTCTTTCCCTCACAGAGTTTTGGCTCGTTGTCAACTGATTTTAGCCGTGCGTTATAATATAATATTAAATAATGAAAACAAACAAGAAATTATTTAATTATCTTTTAATAATTGTTAAAAAAGAAACAGAAAGATTAAAAAGGAAAACTTAAGTCATTCTTAAGCTCCAAAAAAAGTAAAAAAAAATCAATTGAACAAATTCTATTTCTAATTACAAGATAAAACTAACCAATAAGGCCTTTTTAATTTTTTCATAAATGTATATTTATATACATACAGTCATTCCTTCACAATAGTCCAGAAATCTTGAGACTAATTCAAAATTTCAACCATAAAATGTTCTATACAACTAAAAGACCAAGAGCCCAGGGGTGTTTTGTTAATAAAAAGTGTAATGGCTGGAACCGGTCTCAATTTTTCGTAAATATCTTCCTGAACAAGGATCTGCAATTCTGCTGACTCGTATCGGATGGGTGTCCCAGGCAGAACACACTTTAGGAGTCAAAGGTTGTGCCTGGGACACCCATCCGATACGAGTCGGTAGAATTGCAGATCCTTGTTCAGAAAGGTATTTATGAATAATTGAGACCGGTTCCAGCCATTACACTTTTTATTAACTTGAGTGGTAAATTTGACCCCTAAAGTGCGTTCTGCCTGGGACCCCCATCCGATACGAGTCGGCAGAATTGCAGATCCTTGTTCAGGAAGGTATTTACGAATAATTGAGACCTGTTCCAGCTATTGCACTTTTTATTAACAAAACACCCCTGGTCTATAAGAACCTCTCACAGGCAGGCTGGCTAGGCTACATGACTTCACTCATATTTAAATTGGGTTTGGAACAAAATCGGGTGTTACCTTGGAGTTTTAAGGTAAAAAATTGGGTACGGGGTACCTCGGAACTTTTCCTCATTACATCGGACTCGTTATACTCATCCTCCACAATTCGGACTCGCTTCAAATATACAACTTGCCAAACTTATAGTGCAGCATGTCTTTGGACTTGTTTTGCTTATCCTTTGAAAGTAAATGCATCCATTACATTCTCAGCGTTCACCCATACAGCACTGACCACGCTAATTAACTTTAATGATTCAACAAAAAGCATGGATATACTTGTATTGAAACAAAACTTAGTGGTACTTATTTATAAAGTAATTACTTAGATTTTTTTAAAAAAACTTACACAAGTTGACTTTAAAAAGCGCCGTGGAGTACTTTACAATAAATAACACCAACAACCACGTCTCTCCACTAAACATTATCTATTAAATTGACAGAGCCGGCTTTCGGCAAATAGCCATCAACAGTGCCGGTGAGATGTACAGATACAGTCTGCTACCAGTCACTGGAGGAGATCCTCCCTTCTACATCTCACCGGCACTGTTGATGGCTATTTGCCGAAAGCCGGCTCTGTCAATTTAATAGATAATGTTTAGTGGAGACACGTGGTTTTTGGTGTTATTTATTACACAAGTTATTAACACAATAAACACAATACTTTTCCTATATACCTAGAGTATAAATGAGGAAAAATAAAAAGAGGTCTCAATCAATTTAGCTTGCAGTCTACCTGAAGCCATTTCAACCTCATAAGCTATGATAAGCATTTATGACGAGAATTCGCTAAAATGTTGTGAGAGTAAAAAGTTATTTATTTTGAACATAGAATCTATCAAAGTCTATTCTTAAAAAATAGCCACCAAATAATCACTGATCATTAATATTTGATTAAAATAAACCTCTTTCCTAATCATAAAGACACATTAATATTTTTTGTTTTTTCTTGGCTCTGATTTCTTTAGGAAATCTTTCTAATTCTTTGGCTATAAGCATTCCAAAGTGATGCTCAGCCGAGTCAGGCACAGGTGCCATTGTGTTTGGCTTGGTAGCTGAAACTTCATGAGGGGTCGGTTGCAAAAGCACTGTAGGAAGAGAATTAGGCTTGCCTATGGCCTGTGTCGTGGGAACCAAAACAACCGGACTCGTTCCCAAGGAACCAGGTGGGTTTTTTAACAAAACAGCACCGGGAGGTAACTTAGTTAAGAATTTATTTTCACCGTCTTGGCTCTTAGTAGCTAACATAACAGTGGTCAAAGAGCCATCGGGTTTAGCCATGATTTTCCTTGGCTGAGACGGTGCATCACTAGGTTTCCTTTTCTTCCAAGCGATATATTCAGGATGACTTTCGTCCATCACCTCGACAGTTTTCTTTTCATGCAAGGTCGAGCTGCTCATGTCTGAAAGGAATGCCGAGACAGACATGTCTTGCGTGCCAGCACAGTCTGAGTCTTGGCTCGATGAGCCCCCAACAGAAGCACCAGTCCTACAAATAATAAATTTAATATTTATTAAATAATTAAATCAATACCATTTCTATAAAAACATCGAAGTAGAGAAGTACATATTTTCTTAAAATGTTTTGATCTACAGCTACAAAAAAATTGGGTATGGGGTACCTCGGAACTTTTCCTCATTACATCGGATTCGCTAAGCTCATCCTCCCTGCCTTGGACTAGCTGCGCTCGTCCTCAGAAATACAGTTCACCAAATTTATACTGCAACATGCCTTCAGACTCGTTTTGCTCATCTTCAGATAGTAAATACATCCCTATCATTCTCAGCGGTCAGCCATTAAGCACTAACCACACTCAATTTTTATTACCGAACAAAAATCATGGATATTGTCGTATTGAAATGAAACTTAATATACTTATTTATTAGGCAATAATATACACTTGTACCAAATTTCAACTCAATTGGGCCATTTTCTAATTTTTTACAAGTTTTTAAAAAACGTACACAAGCCCTTCAATCAAAATTGAACTAATGCTGATAATGAGATGAAACTTTGCACATTTAGTCTTATACATAGTCACATGCGTGCTGAAATCTCAATCTGATTGCATAATTTTTCTGCGTTTTATGACTTTTCAAAATGTTTGCTGTCATTATTGCAGTTTAATGACGTCATAATAAAATATTTTCCAAATAACACAAATACAGCGGTAGACTGACTTTTGTACAAAGATTCAACTCTGTAAATATCTGTAAATACACTGGGCGCTATAATGATAACAGACACAAAGAGCCTCCTGTTTCAAGATTCTCTTCTTGGAGGCTCATATTCCCAATACATATGACATATTGTAATCAAATCAATTTATTTTGTATGAATATTCTGTAAATTTTAATATTGCATGTAATATTGTATTGACTAATAAATAAATAAAAAAAATACACACACACACACACATTCAGACAGACAACTTTGTGAAAACCAATTAGGAGGTCTAAAAAACACCTGAAATGGATAAATCCAGTGACATCCTGGTTTCCGATTCTTTCCTAACACAACACTTTCCTATATACCTACAGTATAAATGAGGAAAAGTGAAAAAACAGGTTTCAATTAATTTAGCTTGCAGGAAATGTAAAAAGTGTTCTTAATAAATAGAGAATGCAAACCTTCGAGTTTTGATATGAGACGACAAGAAGAGCATAGGAAGGAAGTATGGCCATAGTCTCTTTTTATCGTTTAGATTGCCAGATTTCTGCATCGCATCCAGTGCTTTCTTTTCCCTAGCAAATCTCTCTCGCAGCCGAATCCATCTATTCTGAGCAAATGAAACTGAACAAAAAATAATAATGAACAATATACATATATATACTCTTTATTAAATATTTATATAATAAATTAAATTACATATGTTTACTATTAATTTATGAAATAAATTACATGTAAATGTAAATATATTACATACATTTACTATATATTTATATAATAACTGATATTACATTTGATACATGTAAATTAATATATAATAAATTGTATTATTACTACTTAATGAGTTGTAGTCTATAAATATTATAAGTGTATCATTTCTTACCAGAAAAGATACATTTAGTAAGAAAGAAAACTAACGACGGTATTTATCATAATTTAATAAGGTTAGGAATAAGAAACTTATTGAAATTATAAGAACAAAACAGATGATGATTACAGAGACTTAGAAAAGATATACAGAGAGCTGCTTGATATATTTATAGATGTACTACTCCATGATATAAGCGCTAAGACTCCAGGTGGCAGACCTGATGGGGTTTATCCTCTACCATAAGTGCTATTAATATTAAATAATGCTACCTTGTTATAGACTGTGTGTTGTACATTATATTTTGGCACCTATACAGGGTGCAAGCTGTGTAAAAACTTGGTCCTTGAATTATTGAAACACTTTAAATTCCTATTAAGTCGACTTTAGTAATTTCAAATTCCTAATTAGTGGTCTCTTGGTTAACATCATAGGTAGCTTAAAAAAGGTTTAATCGAACATACCATGATATAGACAACATTTTGTAAAGTACACTGTGGTCTCAAAAGCAGGATAACATAGATGTTATGAAAGATCTAATATATAATTGGTCAAAGAAGCTGGAATGATGCTGGTCAAGGAACAGGGGCGATGCTAGTCAAACTAAAACATCAACAGAATTTAGTATTAGGAGTATCAAATTTCTTATGAATTAATTCAGTTTCAAAGACTACCTATATCATGATATGCTACTTTTTTAGAGTTATAAACATAAGATTAACTATAAATATAAAATTGAACAGTTTTAATAAAAGATGACTCACTGATCAATTCATTATTGGAAGTTTAAATGAATACAAAAAATTACTCACCAGAAGTATTGAGAGTTTTGGCAATAGCCTCCCAAGATTTTTCCCTGGCAACAGCTGACTTGAATCCAGGATCAAATTTGTCGTAAATATTAGGGTATGCTTTCACTAGATTTATAAGTCTAGAATAGAAATTGTTGGGACCACTGAGGCCCCCAGGGTTGTTTTTGACAGCATTTTCGGTTGCATCTCCTTCTTCTGTTTCTTTTTCAGTATTTTGGTCTTTTTCTGGACTATCTTGTTCCACTTGTTCCTCTTCAGTTATTTCTGTTAAGTCATCTTCATCGGGGAGTTCTTCTTCTGTTATTAACTCTATCTTTGGTTGCGGAACATCGTTTTCATAGTTATGATCCATTCCAACACAGTGGTTAATTTAATTTGTTTTTAAGAACTATTATAACTAATTAAATAAATATATCTAGTAAAGCTGCACAACATAATAACGGCACAAAAATAATAACTCGGCAGAACTTATGGCTGACTAATTAACACTAACAAGCAAAAGTTCATGAAAGAAATCCAATGTTTTTAAATATGCAGTTCATTTCTTACATAATATTTGAGAACAAAATATGTACAATCTAGAGACACCACCATTTGTTGTCAGTTCCTTTAATATTAAGCCTACGTTTAGTTTCAAAATCCTCAAGGTCATAAGCAGTTTGGTAGAACAAGGGCAAAATAGCACAGTGATAAGGGTCTGGAAGTGAGACAGCTTCCACTAGGTGCCATAACTGTAATTACCCCTACTATAGTCTCTACTAGTCTCCCAAGAGAGAGAATAGATACTCCCCCACCCTTCTACAACCCCTATTGTAGCACGCACTCTACAAACCCTATTGTAGCACGCACTCTACAAACGGCAGACATTTTTCAGTGATACTACATTAAACTACTGTATTCAACACAGAGGATTAAAGAATACATGCAATAGATAATAATTAAAACTTATTTTAAATTCATTTTACTTGTTTTAAAACAAAATAGTCAAAAAATAATGTAATATTTAAGTGAAATTG
This sequence comes from Microvelia longipes, assembly GCA_018340805.1. Classification (NCBI taxonomy): domain Eukaryota; kingdom Metazoa; phylum Arthropoda; class Insecta; order Hemiptera; family Veliidae; genus Microvelia; species Microvelia longipes. Next base: position 2,759,156 of record JACMZG010001870.1, on the reverse strand, counting down.
TAATTATTATGAAAAATCAAAAAATAACGTCATCAATGTACAGTTACGGCACCTAGCTACCCAAGGAATGATAAGAGCTGTTGTATCCTCTAAGTATTAGTCTCTTTGGTATCTGGGAATCCATCTAGATTCATACCGCTAGAACTAGTGTAGTTAACTGAATACCCTCTGCATAATTCTTAGTTAGTACGTTCACACACTCTAGATCCGCGGATCGTGTAGAATACGTATGCAATACGGTCAACTAACTTCACGGTTCTTACAGCGTATTTGTTTAGTCGATCGAGTGAGATTAAGTGATAACTGATCCCGTCAAAACATGGAGTCTATTATAGTGAAGGTTCACTTTTGGTTATAAGAAAGTTTAAAACAAAAAATATATTAAATTAAATTGTGATTTCTTTGCATAATAATAAAGTTACACTAAAAAAAATAATATTCCAAAAGTTATTTGATCAAAAATGGTAATATAGAAGTGAAATAAAAGTTCGACAAGAAGGATATCAGTTAAATAAAATCGTCTCTAAAGGTACATACAGCGTATCCATTTAGATTCCATCTCCCTAGTTCTAGTGTATGCGATCAGATCCCCTTCACATGGTTCATACAGCTAATATTACCGTATTAAGAGATCATATTCTCTACGATCTGCGGATCTAGAGTGTGTGTGAACGTACTAAGTGTATTTAAAAAGTTTACTTAATTCGATCCGTATGCACTAAATGTTGGGGACGACAAGATCACTATACAAAATCAGGTTGTTATGAAGTCATGAAACTTTTTTCAAAGTTAACAATTTAGAAAAATTCAAAGCGGTTTTCACAATAATTAAATCTTTTAGTACTTATGCAGTTTTCATGATCAAATAGATGATGATCCTATTTCAACAAGTGGGTCCATCACCTGAACCCCTTAATATAAATAAGCTCAGTAAATACATATATCTTATATATAACAAACTAAGAATCAGTACAGATCAAACAACCCAACACAGAAATCAAGAGCTTTTAACAGCAACCAAACTTATTAAGGAATTTAAAAAATGTATAATAAGGAAATGATTTGTAAATAAACTTACAAGAAAAGTAAACAAATCAGCTGGAAACTTTAGCAGGAATTAAATCGGATAATATGCGAAGTAAAGATCAAATAACAAACAGCATATGAGTAATTATTAAATTAACAAAAAAACAAAAATATAAAACAGAGATCCTATAATAGTGAGTGTGATTACTGATAAAAGTTTCCCGCTTTTTTCCCTACACATGCGAACTTCATGAAGTTTTTAAGAAATGAAATGCGTTATGCTAAGAAGTCAGCCATATTGGAAGAGTACGGAGACGGAACAACAGCACAAGGGCTCAGAGATGCCGCTTGTGCAGTTTTTCAATACAGACTGTCTTTAGTCGTGTTTACTCGACCAATAGGGTTAAAGCGTTTACTAAAGCATGCGCCGTAGGAGAAAGCAGAGTTACGTAGTCAAGAAATAACACAATCAAAAACATCGGTTGAAACGGTTTAGTTAGCAGTAACCTGGCACTGTCTTATAATCTTCACAAAAAACTTATAACTCATAAATCAAATCAACTTTGATGTGCAAAATAAGAGTTTGTTGGTTAAATTAAAGTAACAGTCTCTTAGGTTAGTGATATAACACATGCCTGATATAACTTTTATGCTTAATTATGCTTAAGGGGTTAAGCTGATTAATTCTGTACATATCCGTCTTAGCTGAATATTTCCCACCTTTTCTAAATTATAAAATATCTACCTAGGTTCTTGAAATCAAGATTATCAAGAGGAGATAAGAGATAAATATCATTGTAATAAACAGATTAAGAAGTCGTCAACGTGAGAGGTGCATTCAATACCACTACAATCACATTATCTAAATATAAACATTTTTTTCTCCATCTTTTGAACTTATTAATATAACTGTAGAAACTATATAGAGGAACTAAATCAAACAACCTTCCTCTTCCATGTCTATATTTCTACTAAATTATTTTACAATAATCACTGTCATGTCTGTCATTGTCATGTCATTTCTCAACATCCTCTCAGCCCAAAGCTGCAAGGTTCTCCTTGCCCTTATCCGTCCAGCCTAAGGTTAGAGTATGATAAGAGACCCACCCGTAAAATCAAAACAAAAAAATTTCCCTACAAATTTTTGACATACAAAAATAAATAAATACATCCATTCTCGTATGTAGAAAGGCTTTGGGGCTTTGAGTAGGGCATATATAAGGGAGATAATGTGAGAGAATACTCTTACATTACATGTAAGACAATGATTTTATCCAATATAAAGGGTGGGTCCCTTATTATACTATCTACAATGGGGTAAGAGTATATAAGGGACCCACCCTAGAAGAATACAATACATCTATTCTTGGGTTTGTAGAAAGGCTTTTGGGCTTTGAGTAGGGCATATGTAGAGGAGATAATGAAAGACAATAATCTTACATTAGATGTAGACAATAATGTATGCAATATAAAGGGTGGGTAGGGACCCATCTATCATACTATCTACAATGGGGTAAGAGTACATTACCCATTGTACTTGATACATTCTTGCCTTGATCTCCCTTATATAGCCCCAAAGCCTATTTACAAACCGAGAATAGATGTAATGAATTCTTCTAAGGTGGGTCTCTTATAATACTCTTACCCCATTGTATATAGTATGATAAGGGACCACCCTTTATATTGGATAAATCATTGTCTTACATGTAATATAAGAGTATCCTCTTACATTATCTCCCTTATATATGCCCTACTCAAAGCCCCAAAGCCTTTCTACATACCCGAGAATGGATGTATTTATTTATTTTATGTTTACAATAATGTCAAAAATGTAGGGAAATTTATTTGTTTTGATTTTGCGGGTGGGTCTCTTATCATACTCTAACCAGCCGGTTAGCTGTATGGATACTTGCTAAGAAGGATTTGTTAGAGAAGTTGGTTCCAATATATTTTTCAAAAAATAAATAATATCTAACTCTGGATAAAACATATTAACTGTCATTTCACCATAACCCTATCAAACAAAAATCTACTCTACCTAAATTAATATTTTTTCCTAAATTTCCATGCATTTTCAAATTTCAATTTTATTTCATGATTTGACAACTCCCTAACTCTTAAACAAATATAACAACAACATTAATACTAAATTTTACTTTAGAACCTATGAACTCAAATTCTTTAGTCCTATTGCAAGTTACTTCTTCTAAAAATTCCAGACCTAAATCTATTTACTAACTTCACTGATCTGTACCTAATTTTATCTGTAATTTCTATCTTGTGTTTACCATATATCTTTTGACTACTCGACACACATAAATAATTGACCCTAGGTTTCCTAAAATTTTTTAAACTCTTTTCTATAGCACCACTATCTACCTTAACTTTATTCAAAGCATGTCTTAGTCTACATTTTGCTCTAACTTTTCTTAAAACCATGTTTCGTTTGCTTAAGATCTCTAAAATGCCTCTAAATTCTGACACATCTAAACCAATTTTCTTTATGTCAAAATTACTATTAATATCAACTGATCCTATCTCTAAATCTAGACAATCTCTAAAGTTTTGAGGTTTTCTTAAAAATATCTACACTAGATTCTTTTAAACAATCTACTACAGCGTTACTAACTTCAAACTCAATGTCAGACAGTTTATCTGCACTAACCGATTCTGAGCCTAAATCAACATCTAAATTTACTAATTCTATATCTAAATCATACTCTAACTCAGATGTAACTGATTGGTCACCAACAACCTCTGAACAAATCTCTTCTGGGCTAATCATATCTTTTGTCAAATTCCCCAATCCATCGTTGTTGATTCCATCGATCCGCTCATATCTTGCCAGCTCGTTTAACCTGTCCGTGATTTGAATGCTTTCCTTCTATAAATAACTAACGTAATTCCGTCTTCAAACGATTCGTCCTTTCTTCATCCATTTCTTAATTCTGCTATTTTCTCATCATTGCGTACAATCTGTCATACATCTCTATCAATTCATTTTCTTTAATTTTGACAGTTTGTTTACCTTTAATAACTATTTCTTCGAATATTCTATCTAATTCATATCTAATTTCCTTTCTTTCTATATCGAAAAATATTTCGTTCCAAGTCATACTCATTTTTCTCTGATTCGTTAACTTCTGACTTCTAAATTCTTATTTCTGAACAAAACTTACTAATTCCTTTCACCGTTAACTGCTAAGTTTTGTCCTGTCACCCGGTCGCCATATGTAGAAACTATATAGAGGAACTAAATCAAACAACCTTCCTCTTCCATGTCTATATTTCTACTAAATTATTTTACAATAATCACTGTCATGTCTGTCATTGTCATGTCATTTCTCAACAATAACTATATGTAATCAAATGAGCGAAGCCAACCTTTTTACTATGTATTATTATTTGCATACGCAATCTAGCAAGCGAAGCAAACTCCTTTTTATTTTGTTAAATTAGTAATGTACGCAATTTAGCGATATGTAATATATATATATATATATATATATATATATATATTATATATATATATATATATATATATATAATTAATAGATCGTATTTATATATCTATTACCCCACATTAAATTATTTAAAACAATCTGGTACGGGGTACCTTGGAACTTTTCCTCATCACATCAGATTCGCCAAATTTATACTGCTGCAGGTCTTGGGACTCGCTTCCCTCGTCCTCAGATAGTATAAATGCATCCATTTTATTCTCAACGGTCACCACATACAGCACTGACCACGCTCAATGCTGCTTAACTTTTATGACCCATCAAAATCATAGATATACTTGTATTGAAACGAAACTTATACCAAATCTCAACTAATATGGATTGTTTTACAAGTTTTTTAAAAAGTCTACACTAGTCACTTGATGAAAATTAAACTAATACTGATAATGAAATGAAACTTGGCACATATGTTAGTATATTAGGAGCTATGATGATGACAGACAGACAACTTTGTGAAAACCACTCAGGAGGCCTTAAAAGCACCTGAAACAAATAATTCCGGTGACATCCCGGTTTCGGATTTTTTACAAACAGTACTTTTCCTATATACCTACGGTGAAAATGAGGAAAAGTAAAAATATTAATTATATTTTTACTTTTAAGACCTAATCATACGGTCGAAAGCTTAAATGTTGTTTATTTATCATGACCAAAACCTCATAACTTTTTACTATTTTCTATACGTATGGTCAATAAGTGCTATTTGTTATATTTTTACTTTTCCATTATTGATTTTCACGTTACCTCTCTATAAGTAATGATTCTTACAAATAGAAATCGTAGGAAGTAAAGATGCTCATTTATCAAATAGAAACGTAAAATTTGTCTAATATATCTGCCTCTCCCTGATTTATTAATAGGGAGGGCGATGGAAAATTTAAGAATCTAAATTGAGTGAAAAAAGGTTGAGAACCACTGGTGTAGCGTGTCTATTCTGACATATGAGTAGTAGTTAAAAGTTTAGTCATGATCCGTCAATTAGATTCTGATCCTCTTATTTTAGAACGCAAAATAGTATAATTTGAGATGTATAAATATTATTATTCATATTATTTGAAACATAAAGGGTGAAAGTTTTTAGAGCGACAGGGTGTAACATGCCTTAGATGGACGGAGTATAACATGCCTCAGAGACGGAGTATAACATGCCTTAGATGGACGGAGTATAACATGCCTTAGAGGGACGGAGTATAACATGCCTTAGAGGGACGGAGTATAACATGTATCAGTGTGATGGTACTGTTTTGAAGAACAGTATTCTTCAGAGAAGCAGAGTATAGCATGCCTCAGAGATAGGGAATACAGCATGCCTCAGAGAGATAAAGTACAGCATGCTTCAACGAGATAGAATACAGCATGCCACGATTGGATACAAACAATTTTAAGTAAATGATTACCAAAAGTTACAAGAAAATACTCTGACTTAGCATTTCGGAACAGGTAATGGCAGGAGATGTCTTTATTAATTTAATTTTCACTCGGCAGACTGCCAGCTTACCTTAAAACAGGAAAACAAATGCAATCTTGTTTTGATGAGAGAAAGTGGGGGACAACCCTTTACAGATATTTATCAGATGAACAACACTCGTGCAACTGTGACCAGTTAACCGGTCAGTGTGAATCTTTGAGGCCTTAAGTCTATGTGTCAATGACATTTCCGAGTCAGCTAAACTTCTCTCTACATCGTTTTCTTGTTATATTCCATTATATCTCAAGATGTTAGGAATATATTGTATGCTAGTTACTTTACCTTTGAGTTTAAGGATTGCAAGCGGTGAAAGATTTGAACGACAGAGTTTTCCGGGGTACTGCGTTCCTTACTATCAATGTAACGATGGAAAAATAGATTCATGGGGAACTGGAAATCTAGATGAGAGGTAGGTTGCTTTTAATTATAGTCTAGATATCAAATATTACGGGTTGCAAAGTTTATAATTTTATTTATAAACTAAAATAAAATCAGGTACGGGATACACTCATCATATCGCTACGATCATCCTACTTAATTCAGACATGCTTCGCTCTTTCTCAAAATATAATTATTACGTAGTATATAAACATATTATTGGGAACACGTCTTCGAACTCGATTCGCTCGTCCTCAGATAATACACTCATTTTTTCTCAGCGGTCATCTATCTAGGCACTGACCTAGCAAGCTCGATACTGCATAAATTTTATAATCCAACAATAAAGTGGATATGCATGTCATATTGGTAAGCTTCTATGCTTTACTAGTTATATAAGTACAATTGTACCAAATTTTAACTTAATTGTTATTTTCGATTTTACTTTTCCTCATTATACCATAGGTATATGGAAAAGTAATGTGGATAATGTCACGGAAATATCCATTTTTTTGCAATAAGTGATTCCCTGTAGGTCGTATGCAAAACAAAAAGAGAGCATTTTTTAAAAGCTAATAAAATTGCCTATAGAAGGAGTGTATTTTCGTCAACATCGGATGACTACAACTATAGTTATGACATTTGTTAAATGTACAAAAAATGCACAAAACGTCAATATTTTTAAAGAAATTCGCTGAATTTGCATAGATTAACTATTTGTTGGTTAATTATTAATAACTATAAAGTATTTAATTTATATTAGTTTAAATTAAAAAATATTTTTTGGTGTTTTGAAAGAGCCATAACTTTTGTTACAGTCATCCGATTTTGATGATTAAACACTCGTTTTATAGAACATTTTATCATCTTTAAAAAATATTCTCTTCATGTTTTGCACACGACCCACAGGGAACCACTTACTCCAAGAAAACTGAAATATGTGCGATTTTATAAAATTTTGAGCATGCCCAATCATATGAAGGGTATAATATAATAATAGACCAGTTTATTTTACCGTAGACCAGTTTGACTTATGGTAGTTTGGTTTGCTAGGTTTGGACCTCCGAAATGTAATCTTGATGGCTCTGACAACACATGCGAAGGAGTGGATGTTTGTTGCATGCCTGATGATGCTGATGACGATCACCACGCGGGAACTACTAGTAATCCACTTCCACCTTACAACCCTGATCAACAAACACAAGGGTATCCAGATCATCACAAACCTGGAACCGATGAACGTTTGCCTTCAGAAAACCCGTCTGGCTTTGAACACGGAGAACCTGTGATGCCGCCTGGTTTAAACGGATGTGGTCTTAGAAGATTAAATCCCCTGGACCCGCGAATTGACACTGCTATCAGAATTACCGGCAAGGATGATAAACCAGGTAACCTATTAAAGTAGAAAAGTAATTGAAGTTTCTGTAAGCTCATCTGGCCATAGCAGAAAAAAATACCCGAGCTAGCTTTAACATTGTTTAGTCTTGTCTGAAAATTCCACGTTTATTTTGTTATGGCGCGTTCGAAAATATGTGTACAATCTATCACAAATTTAAAAGATACTAAATCCAAATTCTCAAATATAAACTAATACATTAACTATTATATTTCTCAACTAAAGTTTACCGTGTCAGAGTAAAGAGTTTTTATATAATTTGATACTACCAAGTTTTGCAAAACACGAATAGTTGACACAGTATAATTGTGCGAGATACACTTAGGAATTGTAACTTGTCAAATGATGGAACAGTTCCCAGGTGTAGCATTGCATTTTGCTTGTTACATTTCCTATGGGTGTCTCTCGCACAATTATATTGTGTGTATTTCTGTCTGCACAACAATGTAAAAGTTAAGTTTAATTAATCAATGAAATTACATAATACATAATAATGTAATGTAAAAATTGCATTAATATCGACATGAAAGACACACTTCTGGTCAAGACCAGAGAGAGAAAAAAATTCACTTTTTATTTATTAGCTAAATTAATAGTATAAATTTCGCGAAAATTCTCACAAAAATATTTCTTAATTTATTTTCAGAGAACACCTTCTACGGAGAATTTCCATGGATGATAGCGGTATTTGCTGAGTCACACGGTAAGAAGAATTTTACATGCGGAGGTTCACTCATTGAATTCGACGTGGTGCTAACAGCCGCACATTGTGTAGAGTACGTACATTCTAAAGTGTAATAAGTAAATATTAATTTAAATTCACCTTAAATTTATATAAATTAATTAGATGTGCCGATAAAGTTTTAACCCACATAAGTGTACACGCGGTACACTTGTGTACACTAATAACTTTAGAGTGTACATACGTACATTCTAAAGTGTAATAAGTAAATATTAATTTAAACAATTATTAATTTAAATTCTCCTTAAATTTATATAAATTAATTAGATGTGCCGACAAAGTTTTAACCTAAATTCGACGTGGTGCAAACAGCTGCACATTGTGTAAAAATATTATTATTTATTTTAAGGAGGATATCCTAGAGCAGGGTCTCTTCTGTTATTGGAGGTGGCAGAATCTTAAACTGAAGTTGAATCTATAGGTCAAGAGATCCACCGTCTCCTTTAGGAAGGAGATTACTCTCCTCTCCGGGTTTTGGTTGTCTTTGGATTGCATTCGAGAATACATCGCTACCAACCAAAAGGTTGGCGGCGATTTTTGGAATTGTCGGATTCTACATTGCTGACTGTATATCAACATATATGGTGGGGGGGGGGGATCTGGCTCAGCCATCACACCCACCAGATTCTCAGCTGACAAAGTGTCAGAGCTTAGGACCGTTGAGACTGATGCTCTTGCCCCATATCAACTGTGGGGTCTGCATCTATGTCAAATGTTTTTTTTTTTCGAGACAGTCCCAACCAGGAGTGTTCAGTATCAGCGATTTTGCTCCGTAGCAGCGCCACAACATGTATCCGGCACTGCTGCAGAACAACCAAATCGCTGAAACTGAACCTCCCGGTTGGAAACACAGAGAGCATAACTCTATACGGCAAGATTGTCTACTCCCTTCTTTGTCCTGGCGGGAGAAAAACTTGGCACAAAAATCAAATAATTATATAAGAGAAAGAACTGATTAGATTTTGGGATCAATCCTGTTGAATGTATGAATGTTAAAATTTAAATGAACATGAATGACAGTTAATTCAAGAAATAAAACCATTATTTTATAATGGTTTTATTACTTGTTTGCGAGTTTTTTAATATGCCTTATTTAATTTTTTTGGTAAACCCCTATATTGGCAACTGGGTGGATTTTGCTTTTTTTAAAAGCATGATCATGGCCAGCTTGGCCGAAACGTCGCAACAATAGTTTAATTTTTACAATCCTGTTCCTCAAAAGAAACATTTTGACAACTCGCGCTACCTTGTAGAGCTCATCAAAAGTCAGAATATCGAGAGTTTTATTTTGACAGAACATAACAAAATAATTTACGCAATTTATCGATTGTTTAATTAAGGAAAATGGAATTGTTTAGTAATAAATAAATGGTGTGATATGCTGTAACTAATTTAATATTATTTCTGGGCGTATTTGTACGGAATAAGTTTGAAGCTTACAAAAAGGAATGAAATCCCAACAAAAACACATGCGTCTTAAACAAGAGCCAAGTCTAGCGTAGAAAGTTGTGAGATCATTGAATAAGCCAAGTCGTGGGTTCCCAATACTGCTTGTAATTACATGATGTCTTGGCGGTGTCACTTTGTGACTTGGCCATTACGCAGCTTAATGTAGTGTGATACTAAACATCTTGTATAGAGTATAGACATACACTATAATAATATATTCAGCCTATTTAATAAGCTTATTATGCATTTCTGTGTGTGCTGTGTAATGGCCAAGTCACAAATGAAACCACCAAGACCTCATATATTTACAAGCATTATTGGGAACCTACGACTTGACTTATTTAATGATCTCACAACTTTTTGCACTAGACTTGGTTCTTTTTATACACGCATGTGTTTTAGTTGCTCTTTTGTTGATATTATAAGCTCCTATAATTTTTACACCTATACGTAGGGAACCTTGTTCCATGACTGGCAGCTTTTTTATCGACATTTGGCTAAACAAACATAATAGATTTTTGTTTAAAAAATACTTGTTTTAATTAAATTTAAAATCACCCAACTTTAGTGCTATTAATTTCCCAGTTATAGTGATAGTGCTATCATTTACCCAACTATAGTGATAGTACTATCAAGTATCCGACTATGGTGATAGTGCTATTAATGACTCAGTTATCGTGATAGTGATATTGGTTGCCCAGTTATAGTGATAATGCTATCAATGACTCGGTTATAGTGATAGTTCTATCATTTTTTTAAATAGTTTTAATGTGATTTCCAAAACAAATATTATTACTTATGTTATACACCTATTCAGCTTTTTAAAGTTACATAAAGTTGTTACAATATTACCATTCCTCGGTTGCTGTTACCAACCAAATAATGGGATATTTGAACCTGAATGCGTTGACTTATTCGGGATGAATAAGCATTTTCAAAAGTCTATATGATCATGTTTTGTTCATATTTTTAAGCATTGTTGGTTTATCTGACATGTCGCACCTGGTACCCATTGTCCTAAAGACTTCTGATCTCGGAACCTGTATGACATCATGCTGACAAATGTCTCTCAGTCGACCCTTGTAAGAGAACACTTTGTTCAGAAAGGAAAGTGAAACCCGAATCTGAAAACCTGACTCTTTTGAATTTAAAGTATTGTCAACGTCAGCAATATACAACTTTCACAAAGTTGTCATATAAATATAATCAGGTCTCTTTATGTTTAACTTTAAAAAGTTAAAAGCAGGTTAGGATTTAAGAACTCTAGCCAAGTAATTCTTAGTCTGTTCAGATGTGTATCATTTTACTTTTAATAGTTAATTAAAATTCTTTTTAGTCTTCATTAAATCCCTAGTTTGAATTAATGATGAATAATTTGATTAACTAGAAGAACTCTAGCTTACCTCAACCTTAATTGACTTTAAACAACATATCATTACCAACAAGTAGTTACCCGTTCGGGTTCAAGTGACCCGTTCGACCCCCCCCCCCCCTTGGGGCCTATGCATGCAGCAAAATCATCACTATTTAAGCGAACTGGCAAATTTAATCCCTAAGCATATTAAATTGTTGCAGAAAATTAAATGGCAATCAAATTGTGGTAAGAGCTGGTGATTGGGACTCGAGAACAGATGCCGAACCCATACCTCATCAGGATCGCAAAGTAGGTCTTTTCTTTCCTTTTATAATTTGTAGAATGAGGAAGCCGCCGTACCTAGGTTAGTGATTATAACATTTATTCTCCACATTGATACGTCCATAGAGACGTATCAATGCGGTATATAAATACCGTAGAGACGTTACATTTTGTACTTTTACAGATACTTAAATCTCTAATTATTGCTGCTTGTTAACTTTTTCCGCGTAACTAATAGGAATTCACTTTTTACTCATTGTTCAAATGAAGCTAGCAGCCCTGAATGTATTCTGATTCAGTTAATTCATATATATATATATATAATATATATATATATATATATATATATATATATATATATATATATATATATATATATATATATATATATATATATATATATATATATATATATATATATATATATTATATATATTACATTATTATTTATATGTGTCGGATTAAAATGAAACTTGGTAGAAGAATATTCTTAATTTATTTCCCAAACCCTATTGTGTATGATTGTGACGTGCCAACGTGTTACCACAAACGTTTCGTTTTTGGTAATAGATGTTATTCTTCTTTATAATTCGAGAAATTCAGTTACTGATTCACTATAATTGTGGAATTCGTTTGACAGGTTGGCCGAGTCGTGATTCACGAAGATTTCGACGGTGGTAACTTGAGGAATGACATCGCTCTGCTATTCTTAGAGAAACCATTTATCCAGACAAAAACAATTGATACTATTTGCGTCCCAAAGGAAAATTCTTTCAGACCGGAAAACTGCTACGCTACCGGATGGGGAATGAACAGTTTCAGTAAATCATTTTGATTTTCATTTAATTGACATTTAGTTGTAATAAGATGCTTCAACATAATTTTTGTAAAACTAGGTAATTACCTAGTTTTACAATTGCAATTAACTAAGCAATTGCCTGCGAGAGTGAAAGATGGTATCGGTAATTGGATGGTATGATATTGGTTAAATAATTGCTCCATCCAATTATTTTGTTTATAATAATTGCTCCAATCCATCCATTTGTTTTACGTTTTGTGCGAGAGTGCTAGTTTTGAAAGGTACTCCCACTGCCCATTTATTGGTTCAGACACACGTGTTTTACGTTTAATGCCCTTCATGCCGTCTTTAGCCCAAACAGAAAAGAAAATCTCTCTCTCGACCAAATAATTTTAAATCTGGGCTGGACAATGTTCTGACTCAGTAAATTTAGGAATTTGATCTTTTAAAATTCTGAAGTATTTTCAGAAGAAAGTATTGCTTTCTTTAGTGCTCCAACTTTAATTTAAAACTTTTTCATAGTTTTTAAAAATAAAAAAGTTATAGTAATATTTAAATTTTGCTTAGTCATCTTATTGCTCAGCCCGGAGTAATACGCCAGACCGATGATTATTTTTACTTTACTCTATAGTCTTGTAAATCCTATGATGAATTGAAAATCTTACGTCGTATAAAATCAACAGGCCCCCGGACTATAATGCAAGGTCCTATAGAACGTACCTGCATTATCTATGATTTTGGTCCGAAGTGTATTTTAAGTTTAAAAGAGATGTTTCCTATATCTGTATAAATTTGACACTAGGGGCCAGAAAGGGGCTAGGGGGGGGGGGACTTCGTCCCCTGGAAAAAATATAGTTTTCAGCGGATGTCCCTTAAAGGTGTGTGAAAAACAAGGATCTTGAATAATGGAGGATGACGCACTGAGTCGATTTGCCATACAAAAAAGAGACCCCATCGAAAACCAAAATATACAAATTTTTTTTACACACACGCCAAAAACTAACTGCAAATGCTTGGTACAAACTGCGCATGCTTACAATTCTTATAACAGCGCAGGTATAAATTTTAGAGGCAAACTTGCCTCTCAATGGTTTCCCATTGTTTTATTGCTTGTGAAGGTTATAACAAAAGACGCTTAAATTATCACTCACTGAAGTAGCAAAGTATAGTTCAAAATTGAAAATTAAATAAGCACAAACGACTTTACAAGCACCACAAATGTAACAATCACGAAAAGCAAAGAAGAAAGTTGAGAAGCAAACTCGACAAACTTGCTACTTAACCTGCGTTTGGCGCCTTTTTTAATTATAACCAAGGGGATTATAATGATTATAATTATTTGCTTCTATTTCTCTATCTCATACAACTTCCATGGGGTCTGAAAAGTTCCTTTATGCGTCATCCCCTTTATTCAAGATCTTTGATGAAACATCGCCCCATCTACAAGTTTGAGTTTGAGCCTGTGTGATACCTTAAGCGTTTCCTGCACGAATACCCTCATAACCAGTAAACGCCAACACGGCCGAAAGCGGGAATTTAATTGTTATTCAGTAATCCACATCTCATTTTAAAGTTTCTCCCATGTTTCTCTTGGGCGAGGAAAAGTAGGCATTATCATTTCAACTAAAATAAATGGTCCCTTTGCATTTGCTCCTTTCATATAAATTTTAATTGATTCCGCAGAAGATCGAGGTAGATATCAACCAATCCTGAAGAAAGTTCATCTTCCGTTGATCGACAGAGCGATTTGTCAACAAAAATTAAGAACTACCAGACTGGGAGCATTCTTTAAACTACACAAGAGTTTTATTTGCGCTGGCGGACAAGTCAGTGAGGATACTTGCACGGTACGCTGTGGCATGCAACACTACTTTTTCATTTACTTATTATTCCTTATCATACATATTTTTATTTGATATAATTAGTCAAAATTTTAATAAAGGGTTTGTTCAGCACGTTACTCCAACGTACACCAGAATAACCTTGGGCAAGATCTATGTTCGGGCACGTCCTCCATTCTACTCCAAACTGTTCTACACTATGCTTCGTAACCAATCTCGGGCAAAAATAATATTACTCGAAACTGCACTTTTTACATAGAGACATTATTACTAGAGGGGCTCTATAGGTTAAATTTCCAAACATTGGAAAAATAACCTGACCACCTTCGCTTATATATAATATCTCTATGATATTGATCATATCATATTCATGATATAATGATCTTAACAATAGCTACCGTTGATATTCGCTGTTGTATGTGAATTATATGATTTTAACTGATGCTTAATATTTGTAAATGAATAAAAATTAAAAGAAGCCACCTAAAGAATAATATCAACACCAACAACGTCTTTGCACTAATTAGTGGAAAGACGTTGTCAGTAGGTATTGATATTATTGTAGGCAATGCCACTACACTTACTGAAGTTATAACCTAAAGAATAATGTCAACATTAATAACTTCCTTCCACTAATTACTGGAAGGGCGTTGTTGATATTATTGTAGGCAATTCCACTACACTTACTGAAGGTATAACCTAAAGAACATTTTAAAACAACAGGCCTGGTTCAATTTCAAAATCTGGGATCTATCAATAACCGATCCTATGGTTCAAAGAGATGAATATTCTGCTTCGAAACTTACAGGTTACTGTTGAACACCTAGTTCGATAGTAGTATGGCAGTGGTATTCAAAACTTGGTCCACTGACCACTGGTGGTCTGTGAAAAAATATTTTATGTGGTCCGCAGAACATTGTTAGGCGTTTTCAAAATTAAAATCCATATATTGAGTAATTTTCAGACTATTGGTAGAATCTAAACTTAATAGGATCCTAAAAGGTTGTATTTACCGCAAGTTGAAGAAACAATCGCAGAATCAGCTACCGTCGATACTTGCTGACAGTAGCTAATTCTTCGATTAATAGGATCCCCTTGTTGTATTCTTAGAAATCTTTTATCTTAGAAATTAATATTTTATCTTAACTTGGTCCCTTGCGGATTTTGAATTTAAACTTGGTCAGGCAGCTTTCATGGGTAAGGAAACCATGGACTAAGGTATACCGCGACTTTAAAAGGCGTACTCCCTTAGCACCTTCGCGCCGTCAGGCCCTCAACCTGGTCACTGTTACTGATTTGTTTATTTCTTGTTAAATGGCAGTGGATCGTGTAATTAACGAATTTCTAATATTTGGGCTGATTTGCAGCCACTTCGCTTTACTAACTCGCTATGTGGAACTGCTCGAATCAAAAATGTTCATCCCAAGTAGAGTGGGAAGATTTTTGCTTGCTGGAGGTTCGACTGTTAGGTTATCGGTATTAGCTCTCTTGAGTATTTGTCTTTGAGATCACATAGGATTGAGCTGAAACCAGTCTAATTTAATACAGAATGAGACCAGTTAACAGTCAGTCACCATAAATCTAAACCAACCTGGCTGTCCACTCCTCTACAATTTTAAAACCCACGTTTTGACTCTTTCCACTGTCCCTTTTACTTTTAAATCGTTCTTATACGTCTTTGTCAACTTTCTGAAGATTGTCACAAGCTTTACTTAAGATTGCGATTGTTGACAGGGCGACGGAGGTGGACCACTGGTCTGCGCTAATTTTGAAGAGAACCTCTACAGATACGCTCAAGTTGGTATTGTTTCCTGGGGCATTGACTGTGGCAAGGAAAACCCAGCTGTCTACGCCTCGGTCAGTCATTTCCACGATTGGATTAAAAAGAACATAGGTTGAACCTTACAGGCGATAATAACTTTGGATTCACTGCTACCTGCTTCTACCTGTACATAGGCTTTTAATTTATTTTGAGATCAATGTATAAAGTACTGTTATAAGTTTTAAATTACATACTGCATTTTTAAATTATATCATTTTTTTTCATTTTCAAATTTATTCAAATAGTTAGTAGGCTATGATTATACTACCCTATAATGGTTATACTACCCTTACTAATGTAAGTTAATCTCTTAACGACTAGCGTCTTAATTATGTATTAGATTAGATTATATAGTAAATTAGATATAATTAAATAAAAATTAATAAATTAAGATAATATAGTAAATATAGTAAATTAGATATTCCTAACTACATTTAGATCGAGGGCATACTTGTTACGAAAGCGAGGACGCAAGGGCTTAAATTTATCAAGATTGGAGGCGTACTTCTTACAGAGTAAGGGCTTAAATACATCAAATTCGAGGGCGTACTTCTCATAACAGTAAGGGCGCAAGGTCTTAAATTTTTCAGTTAATGATGTTTTATGAGATCTCAACCTCATCCGTTGCTTGCATAGTTCACGAGATTTATAAATGGACATTCACATCTTTTGTTGCCATTTGAGCTAAAACGCGTTTTAGCTTAAATGGCCGATCCATTTATAATGAAACTTGACACAAAAACCAATTACTAAAAAAGGAACTGACAAGATTTTGGGATTGTTCACTTTAAACTAGCATTACATTAAACTTTAAGAGAAATAATAAAAAATATTTATTTGATAAAAATTGTTTCTTATGATTCTTTAAATTTTTTGAGAACAAAAGGGCCTTAACTATATCTATGGCTTGCACGATTCTTTAGTTATATGTAAGCAAAAGGGCCTTAACTATATTTGTGGCTTGCACAATTCTTTAGTTATTTGTGAATAAAAGGGCCTTAACTATATCTGTGGCTAGTACAATTCTTTAGTTATTTACTAAGTGCTAAGCTTATTCGTGAGAGTACTTGCATGATTGTTCCGCAATAAAAAATTGTGTTATGTTATAAATATATTATATAACTATAATGAATACATAAATGTATAAACTATAACTTTAAGAATGTTTATTATATTGATAATTTTTTATGTGTGTTTTTGGCTGAGAGGCCCAAGGAGGGCTCCCGCCCTCCCCCTCAATGGTCAGTCCGCCCCTGTTTATAACCGTATAATCGAAACCATTAATCAGAAGGTATGTTTGCCTCTAAATGTAAGACCTGTGCAGTTAATGAAATTATTGAAAGTATGTGCAGTTCGTACCAAGCGTATGCAGTTTGTTTTTGATCCAGGTTTTGTGATGGGTACTTTTCGATTTATTTTAACCTGTCATCCTTTTTATTTAAAATCCTTGATTTCCATTGACGTATAAATGGGAAACAGTTCTAAAACTGTAAAATCCCACTCTTTTCATATAGTCCAAGAGCCGAACCAGAAAAAATGTGACTCATTTTGCACTACTTCAAACCATATTATTCTGAAAATATACCTTAAATTATAAAGGAAAATCATAGTCTGTCTATCCAGAGTGGAGCCATTCATATCATTGCCCATGCTTAAAATTTTATAAAATCGTACTAACTCCAGTTTTCTTGAAATAAGCTCCCTTTAAGTCGTGTCCAAAACATGAAGAGACAATTTTTTAAAACTGATAAAATTTACTATAAAACGAGAGTTTAATCATCAAAATTGGATGACTACAACCCAAGTTATGTCTCTTTCAAAAACACCAAAAAAGATGCTTAATTTTTGCAAAGTCAGCGAATTTCTTTGAAAAAATATTGACTTTTGTGCATTTTTTTGGCCATTTAACAAATGTAATATTTTTAGTTGTATTTATCCGATTTTGACGAAAAAACACTCGTTTTATAGTAAATTTTATCAGCTTTAAAAATGCCCTCTTCATGTTTTGCACTTGACTTACAGGGAGCCACTTATTGCAAGAAAATTGGAATTAGTGCTATTTTATAAAATTTTGAGCATGCTCAACAATATGAAAGGATCCACTCTGAATAGGCAGACTATGCTTTTTCTTCATAGTTTGAGTTATACTTTTAGAATAATTTGGTTTAAAGTAGTACAAAATGAGTCACATTTTTTAGGCCTGGCTCTTGGAGTAATATCTTTCACTTTTCCTTCGCTCAGGGGAAAGTATATTTATTTTTGGCTTCCATATGTCATCAAAATGGTTTTTACATTTTCCTTCTAATCCACATATTTCATTTTATCTCTATATACCTATAAAACAGCGTTACAATTACTATATAAGAGTCATTAGCTTAGTCCTACTGAACTGATAAACAGTTTACGTGTAAATTATTAATTAATGTTATTTGAATTGTCTTTGGTGCAAAGTTTAAACAAGAAAAGTATGGAATAATATTTTAATAGAAGGGGAAATAGTAAACATTAGTATCGATATCTTTCAACCATTCCCTTCAATTTTCATTCGGTATTAGTTCGCCATTGCTTCAGTTTTAGAGTCTCAACTATTAAAATTTACATTAGCGTATATTATCAGCAATGTTAAGATTTAAGCTGTTAGTATTATTATTGGGTTTACCGGGGATATTGATGCGAGGCGTGCTGGTGAAAAGGAACGTGATGAGATGCGTCTGTATTCCTTATTTCCAGTGCGGAGAAGACGGTAGAGTCGATCTCTACGGTTCCGATTCCATAAATGAGAGGTAAGTTTCAATTTTATGATTCTAAAATCGTAAACTATTAATAAGACAAAAAATTTGATAGGGACCTCTATTTTAAATATTCAAGCTTTTGAGGAGGAATAGGTCCTAATTAATACAAAAAAACTAATTTTGCCGAGCTTTCGATATAATTTAATCTTTTTCAAGGCTTAACATATTAAATAATAACAAAAACAGTTACATGGTGGTTTACACTAGATGTTTGGACAACTTGTTGTCCAAACATCTAGTGTAAACCACGCCGAGCTTTCGATTAAATTATATCGAAAACTCGGCAAAATTCGTTTTTTTTGTATTAATTAGGACCTATTCCTCCTCAAAAGCTTGAATAAACTATTAATCCAAGAGCCAGGCCTAAAAAATTTTTGACTCATTTTGTACTTCAAATCAAATAAAAATATACCTTAAATTATGATGAAAAATATAGTCTGCCTATCTAGAGTGAAGCCTTTCATATGATTGCGCATGCTCAAAATTTTATAAAAACGCACTAATTTCAGTTTTCTTGCAATAAGTGGCTCCCTGTAAATCCCTAACGGTTAGCCAAAGTAATTAATCACTTAACATAGCCATTATATATTATAATATCTAACACAAAATGGCTAATGTGGTAGACATTTTAAAAAAAATAATTATTTAGACTACAATCAGGTTGGATAAAGTGATTGGAGGAATGGGTAGAAGGGTTTGATTCGTTATACTTTATCAGTCTATATCAATCTTTAACAGTGCTTTTTTGTCTTTTATACTTTAATCTTTTTTTATTTACTTCC
Organism: Microvelia longipes; assembly: GCA_018340805.1. Lineage (NCBI taxonomy): Eukaryota > Metazoa > Arthropoda > Insecta > Hemiptera > Veliidae > Microvelia > Microvelia longipes. The sequence goes on along the minus strand of JACMZG010001870.1, from coordinate 2,739,504 downwards.
TATTAAACCAAGAGCCCAGGGGTGTTTTGTTAATAAAAAGTGTAATGGCTGGAACTGGTCTCAATTTTTCGTAATACCTTCCTGAACAAGGATCTGCAATTCTGCCAAATCGCAGATCGCTGTTTGTTAACTTGGGTGGTAAATTGACCTGTAAAGTGCGTTCTGCCTGGGACACCCATCCGATAAGAGTCTGCAGAATTGCAGATCCTTGTTCAGGAAGATATTTACGAAAAATTAAACCCGTTTCCAGCCTTACACTTTTTATTAACTTCGATGGTAAGTTTGACCTGTAAAGTGCGTTCTGCCTGGGACACCCATCCGATACGAGTCAGCAGAATGGCAGATCCTAGTTCAGGAAGGTATTTACGAAAAATTGAGACCGGTTCCAGCCATTACACTTTTTAATAATAAAACACCCCTGGGCTCTTGGTCTATATGTTAATATTAATTGTCAATTTTATTATTATAGTTGACGAGAATACTGAATTTTATTACAATTTTTTTTTATAATTAATAATTATTTATATGCATTCTTTTCAATGCATAATTTCAATATCATTATTTTTTAATTATTTTCCTATTAAGTTACCACTTCCCTTTCCTTTGATAGGTGTCAATCAAAGGGATATTTAAATACAGTTATTATGTGCATGATAACACATTAACCAATAAGGTTACATATTATACATAATGGCTAGTCAAAGTGATTAATTAATCTATATTTATCACTTTGGTCTAATAAGGTTAGATATTATGCATAATTGGTGGATATCATGCATAAACAACACATAAATCACATTGGCTGTGACTCACACATACACAAACAATATATAAATATATAAATATATATATATATATATATATATATTATATATATATATATATATATATACATATATATATATATACATACTTTGATTGGCACGCATCAAATGAAAGGGTGGTTTTGTTCTTTGTTAGTTAATGGGAAAATTATTAAAAATAATTATACTTTATGCAAATTACGTTTATACATATATATTAATTATACATATATGTATGATATATATAAGAAAAATGGTCCTCATTTGCCTCTAAATTTCTTTCGAAAATTAACCCATGTTTCGAGATACGGTCTCCCGGGTTCGTTTTTGAATAAAACGCTTAGGGGGAAAATTCGTTTCTACGTCGTATTGCGGGTTTAGCGTACCAGTAAGGGCTAACTTTTGAGTTTTTAATTTTTAAGATTTTAGTATACGTCAAAATTAGAACCTTTTTCATAAGTAATTGTTTTTGTATTAAAGCACATAATTAACCTGTTGATCATGCAAAACTATTCCTCTAAAATTATCAGTGCACAAAATCCATAGTGAGAAGCTCCTTTGGTGTTAAACTTTAAATGTTTTTAAAATATATACATAAAACGAGTAACTAGTAGTGCTTGATTATTAAGTAACTGCTTGAGTTAAAAAGCAAAGAAAATGCACTAGAAATTAGCATAAACTGAGCTTCAAACGACTAAAGCTAAGTAAAGCTGTGCAGTGAATAATGTGTGCAAGTGCAAAATACTGTGTGCAGTGCAGTGCATTATGACAGAAATAAGCGTATTTTCTAAGGAAAATTAAAAAAAATACAAGTTGTGACACTACTAATCAGGTTATTAAATATATACCATAAACTTGAGCCAAAATTAGATTGATAAGCAAAAATGTGAACATTTCAAAGAAAATTCGCCCGGCTTGCGGACCTCTGTGCTAGAACTTTCTGTGCCTATGAGTTTAATAAAAATGGTTTGGAGTCAATGCGACCACTCTGAACCGCGAAAAAGGTCATTATTTTTCGACGCTGAAACGAATGAAACTGGTCCCGAGCCAATAAGACCAGTTCAAATTTCCATATGAAATTCGCAAATGGGATAGGCGTTACGGCGGGAGTCGAACCTTGGACCACGGCACGAATCCGTTTATATATATATATATTATATAATATATATATATATATATATATATATATATCGAATGGATAAATTTTTTTAATCAAACTAGGTAAAAAATCAACCTTGAAGGTACACGATCTCTATTGAAACCAGGTTTTGTGACATCATTAACCCAGTTTGCTTAGTCAGCAAAATGTTTTAAAAACTCGGTAACGGATAATAGGGTTAACATTTTTGCCGCGAAAAAGGACCCTATTTTTGTTTTGGACGCTGAAAAAATAAGTTTCAAGTAGGGTATCGTTTGTTATATCTTTTGAGCCGCTGAATCCATTATACTAATCTGAAGCTGATTCGACCACTTTAAGTGACCAATAATTCGAAAAAACGGTAGTCAATTTTCGGAAAAACTAAATTACGACCCATGAACCACATAATTTAAGTGGGGAATCTTTTGTGATGTTTGAGCATGTGAGTTGGATGAAAATGGTCCGGAGTCGTTACAAGCACTCAAAGTACTCAATGCCAGAGTACCTGAGTTCGAACTATAAGTTCGAACTATGAGTTCGAAAAGTAAGGACTATTATTTTTTATCGTTATTTACGTTATATAAGTTTATAACTACAAAAAATTCAAGCTTATGCTTCTATTATGCTTTCTAACCTAAGCAGTTACACACTTGAAGAAGAAAGAAATAAAATTATTTATTTGTAAATCACATAAATAATAAGGAACTTTTGTTAACAAAATAAAATGTAAACCCCAGGGCATTATTGGCCGTCGGAGGGGGGGGGAGAATAATTTTTTTTAATTTAATTTAATACTTTTTTATTAAAAATATATGTGTTTTTTTAAAAATATTTTTTTATTATATTTTTTTTTAAAACATTTCTTATGTAATTCCGTAGGTATAGAGGAAAAGTATAGTTTTTATTATTTATTTTTTAATTAACATGCAAGCTTTTAACTAGTTACTGAATTATCAACACTGCTCGTAACTCATTTTATCTGTATTATCCAAAGAAAGGCGCGAACATTTATAGAAAAACACTAACTGAGCTTTAAACTAGTGCAATTAGTGTGCACTGCTAATTTCAGCGGCATGATTTTGTATAACCAACTGGATGATTATGCGCATTTCCTGTTAAAAAATAAAGACAAAATGAGTTACGATCAGTGCTTGATAATTGAGTAACTGCTTAGGTTATTAAGCATAAACCGAAATCAAGAAATAGCAAGAAATGGGTTGTTAAGCACAGAAACACGCATTCGAATATAAATTTACTAATCCTGAAAATGCTGCCATGCGGACCACCGTGGCAGAATTTTTAACTAATGCATTTAAAAATTCGCTTATATAACCGATTTTATAAAGGCGATATAAACAAATTAGCTTATTTGTTTAAAACAAAAAGAGGAAAATTACCGTTTTCGCGATGGTTTTAAGGGGCTAAGTCTGAAAACTTTTTTTTGGGGTGATGATTTTTTTTCTTTGTTTCGCCATTTTGGGGCTTAACGTTTAGATATTTAGGTGGCTAGTATCCTGCCTTGATAAAATCTTTCAATTTTTTTTATATTTCGTTTAAGAAATCAAAGTATCAATGAAGAAGAATAAAAACCCAGCTTGGAAAGCAGCTTTTTAAAAATCCAAATGATTTTTTAGTTGTACCCTATTATCAATCATTATTTGATTGTGTCTGCTCTCAGATTCGGAAATGAAGACTCATCAGGAAATCATACACTTCAAATTTTAACAGGTCCTAATCCAATTTGTTCTTCGGGTGTTGATGTCTGCTGTGAACTACCTGAAGAAAGTGAAGAAGAAAATGAGGAAAATCCAAGTCCATATGTACTTCCCCAACGACCTGTCAAACCTGTTACTCACTATCCATCTAGTATCATACACCCTCCAGCTAGTCCAGTAATTCCATCATTAAAACCAATTTCTCCTTCAGTATTTAATCCTCATCTTATACCATCCCCTCCAGTCACTCAAGATCCTAAAACTCTTAACCAATCAAAAAATCCCATATTGTTTTACGCATCAGATCATTCTCCTAAACCAATTCAGTACAATACAAATCCTACACCAGATTTTCCAGCCAAACCTTGCCCATACGACCCAAATTCTAAACCCGACGATGCAGCAAATCCTATGCTAGATTATCCTATAAATCCTCTACCAGATCAATCATATCCCCAAAGTACGCATGAGAAAGATAGTGGACACATGGTTGAACCTTTGGTTCCAAATTTAAAAGGTTGCGGTTTGAAGAGACTTAGTCCCTTCAACGCCAGACTTGTTTCTGACAGAATAACTGGACCTAACGATGAACCTGGTAAGAACAATCCTTTGTCATATATCAACTAAATGAAGAGTAAATACTTAAGTTTAAGCACATTAAAATACAATCAATAGATCTATCAATAGGTTTATTTGTATGAATACACTTATAATATAATATGTAATACAGACTGATTTGTCGTAAGCAATATTTCTATTTAATTAGAAATATAGGAACATCAGAATCTAGAAATGATATATTGACTCGCTTTGCTCGCCAGTAAGTATAGTCGGAGGGGAACCTCCGAACGTTTCCTCATCAGATAGAATTCGATACGCTCATCCTCCCTAAATTTTCTACTTTTTTGCGTTTTATGATTTCTGACAATTTTTGCTGAGTAATCTTTGCGCATTGATGACGTTGTACAAAAAATATAGCACAACTACAGCTATAGACTGATTTTTGTACAAAGTTTCAACTCTCGAGCATAAATACACTAGGAGCTACGATGATAACAGACACATACACACATACAAGACAGACAACTTTGTCAAAAACCACTCTGAACACCATAAAATCACCTGAAACGGATAATTCAGGTGACATCCAAGTTTCGGATTTTTTTGCAAAAAATAAAAGAGATTTTATTTCACAGCCTAGTAGTATAATATACTATTAATGGATATATGCAATGTGCCTAATAGTTAAGGGGGCGACCCAACCTCACTTTCTATACCGAGTTTACCTCCCAGTAATAATTCTTGTATTGTCACAGAGGACACGTTTTTTGGAGAGTACCCTTGGATGATAGCTGTATTTAGAGAGACTGACGGAGAGAAGATATTTACCTGTGGGGGTTCTCTCATTGATTTCAAGGTGGTACTAACTGCTGCTCACTGCGTCTAGTAAGTCTATTTATTGTTTATGTTGTCCTTAGCAATATATTGAGTTCTAAATTAACTACTAGTCAGCTACTAGTGCTAGTCAACGCATATCACGGTATCTTTCGTAACTCAAGTAGCAAATGCTACTATAAATGCCGTGACAATTTAAAAATTAGTAATTTACATACCAGAGCATGTAGCTTTTATAGCCAAACCTCTATTTCTATAATTCAGAGTTGTTTTAAAGCTGGGCCAGTCTAAAGTATGGAATTAAAGTTTCTAGTGTGTATCCTTAGAGTGAGCGTGAATGGAGTCCATTATGTATAATAAAAGAAAAGAAGTCTCTCCGCAAAATAAAACTTTATTGGCAAATAAAGAGTCTGACTCTCATATCTAATAGAAAAACATAGACTCACTTCTCTTCTTCATTACATCTCAACGGTTTTGCACTGATGATGGCCTCTAGTTAGGTTGAAAGCGCTTTGCCAATAAAGTTTTATTTTGTGGAGAGACTTCTTTTCATTTCTAGTGTGTTGCCATAAATAAGCACCCTGGCGGCGGGTGCTTATTTGCATTGCGCTGATGATATGGACATATGTGTACTGTATTAGAAATAATAATAAACAAACCTTTCCAATGAATGTAATAAAAGTAAAACTTCTGGCGTGGAGGTCCGCAAGCCTGGCGAATTTCTTTTGAAATGCGTTCTTCTCTGCTTTGCAATATTCTTTGCAGGTTTTTTAAATTACCCTACACAGGTTATTCAAAACTCTGGTCATCATTCCAAAATCGGAAATACACAGCATTTTTCGCACTAATATCAAGCTCAGATTATCTTAATGCTTAAAATGTTTAAGCGCATTTCCTTTGAGAAATTCTGAAACAATTGATATACAACTAGTTATACTTCTACTCCAGGTAATGAATCATGAGCAGAACATTTAGCAAGATATAATTGTAAAGCAAGAAGGACGCATTTCAAAGGAAATACGCCAGGCTTGCCAACCTCCGCACCACATATTTATTTTGTATTTAACGTGCTCGTAACATTTATGTTATTAAAACCAAACTAATATTAAAATAAATCTTATAAAATAATTTTCGTCCCCTCCAAGATTTGAAACCTCTTGATTCGTAGTCTGGCACCTTAACCATTATATAAAATATGTTTCAAGTCTACACGATCGCTCAAAGTACTTATAGCCAGGGTTTCCAGGTTTGAATTCTGGTATACACACAGTTTATGTTAATCTTTAATACCATTTAGACCAATTTTATTGAAAAATCCAGAAAAATTGACAATCACTTAGAAGTGTCTCTTTTCAGTTTACAGAGATATATTACTAAAGAGGCTCTAAATAGACAGAACAAAATTACTGAAATCACGTCTAAAAAATCCGTGCAATGAATGCATTGGTGAGCGAGAAAGGTGAGTGGTGAAGGTTCTTTTTCATTTTAAAAAGAACTCGCCTGGCATGTGGACCTCTGCGCTAGAATGTTTTATAAATGTAATTTTAGATTCTATCGGTATTTTAATGAATTAACATATAGACATGATAAATTTATCTAGACGTTTGTCGATAATGCTTCTTAGACGTTGTTAAAACGTTCTCTTCGCATTGGTAAATAATTTGTATTTCTAAAAATTCTTTTTGTTTTCCAAGATCCTTCATTTCATATCTTGATAAGAGAGCAGTTTTTATGTTGTTCGAACGCAAAATAATGTCAGGGTCCCGCAGTAAGTGTTGCCGGCGCTTTGTTCTCGTCTTCTAGTACTTTAATTTATGGCTTTGTGAATTTCAGCAAGCTGCAAGCACACGAGATTCACGTGAGAGCTGGAGAGTGGGACTCGAGACTGGAGCACAAACCTATTCCTCATCAAGATAGAAAAGTAACTATTACCTGTGTTTTACTATGAGTCATTTTACAGCTAGGATCTCGAAACGATACTAGTCTGAAAGTACCAAGGATCATGAATAAAAGGATGACGCAATTAAGGAATTTCTGACCCCTTGGAAGTTGTGAGATAGAGAAATAGATGCATTTACCTTCCTCTGGTTTATATGGAAAAGGCGCCAACACAGGTTATGTAGCAAGGATGTCGAGTTTGCTTCTCAACTTTCTTCTGCCCTTCTCGTGATTGTTACATTTGTGGTGCTTGTTAAGTCATTTGTGCTTATTTAATTTTAAATTTTGGACTATACTTTGCCACTTCATTGATGATATTTAGCGTGTTTGTATGCCATGGTATCAAATGGAAACCATTGAGAGGAAAGTTTACCTCTAAAATTTAAGTCCTGCGCTGTTATAAGAATTGTAAAGAATTGGTTTTGACGTGTGTTTCGTGTTGAATTCCTCTATTTTTGTTTTGCGATGGGGTCACTTTTTTGCATGGCAAATTGATTAGTGTCCTTCCAAGATCCTTGGGAAGGACCATAATTCCTGTATTCAATAATAATAAAAATGTTGGACCAAGGAACTTATGAAAGAGCAAGAGCAGCGTATCAAACCTTACCGTCCGACAAATTACCACTTATAGGCTAAATTACTATTGAAGATTGAAGTTTATAGCAATATAGTAAAAAGGTATATAGTCCATTTTGCTTATTACCACGTCTGTCTTAATATTTTTATTAAAAATTAATTAGGTTCATCATTTAATTTTTTTATTTCGCCTAAAATAATAATATGTGTGGAACGCATATACTTGTTACATAACCTGCGTTTCGCGCCTTTTGTTACAACATTAATTGAAATAATGTATGTCTAGTTGTTAAGTTTATTGTGTATTGTGTGTTTAATAATTTTTTATATTTGTATATGTATATAACAACTACGTGTTACATCCACATAAGTGGCTTTTGTAATAAATAAAAATGAATAATTAAATAAATAAACAACCTTAGTAGGAAAAGTAGGTTTACTTTTATTTCTTTATCTCATAAAACGTTAATGAAATTAGTAGAGCTCCCTTATCGCTTCATCGCCATTATTAAAGATCCTTGCGTTCCTCTATCTTATTATCACTCTGTGGTTGTTTGTACAAAATTCAAAACTTCATAAACCTAGAACAATGTTTCACAGGTGTTACGATTGTGACTCTTATTGTATTGCTCACACAAAGTTTTATATTTGTCATTGGCAGGTCTCACGCGTTTCAATCCATCATCACTTTGACTCAAAAAATCTTCGTAACGACATCGCTTTATTGTTTCTGGACGAACCGTTTCATCAGACGAAGACAGTGGATACGATCTGCATTCCTGAAGAGAATTCATTCGAGCCTGTACACTGTCAGGCTACTGGATGGGGAATAAACAGTTTCAGTAAGTGATTCATTTAGTGACAATAAAATTTGTTTAGAAATAAAATTAGATCTTACCAAAAACAGTTGCGTGGTAAAAACTCCCCGCCAAGTCTTTGGTCTGCGAAGTGAAAAACTACAATTTATTAAATTGCAGTTTTTCACGTCGCATGGACTAAATCAATCCATGATTACATTTTTATCAAAGAATTTAGATTTACTTTAATTTTCCCTTACAAATTTCCTAAAACATGCATTAAGAACACTAAGAATAGATCTTCTTCATCAATAAGCGTCTCTTTTAGCGTTAATGTCCTCTATCTTATTTCAGATGATCGCGGCATTTTCCAACCAATATTGAAGAAAGTAGAACTACCTCTGATCGATAGAGATACGTGTCTGAGGAGTTTGAGGAAAACTAGACTTGGACATTTCTTTAAACTCCATAAAAGCTTCATTTGTGCTGGAGGCCAGGTTAATCAGGATACCTGCACTGTGAGTTTAACCTTTATCCTTCGTTAAGGCCTCTGAATGTTAAGAGCTTCTTTAAGAACTTAATATTTACTCTTCTATATCGACTTAAATTCTTGATATTTGATGTTGTTGGAATCATGGATGTAAAATATCTCCAGTAGATTTTATATTTTTAATAGGTACCAAATGTCTAAAGGTAGCAGACTTAATTTTTTAGAGAGGCTTGAAATCCAGCGTTTTTTAAACGAAGACACAGATAAGTGTCTTAACGCTAGAATCTAAGGTGGGGGCAACTCTGTGTGTGTACAAGCTATAGTCAAGGCGCCCCGTCCTTCAGTCAAATTTGGACCATTAGACTCACTGGTAGACTACTGATCTACTTTTTTAATAATCAGCGCTAGGTTTTGTTTTAAGTTTTAACTTGTGTTGTTATTAACTTTTTTTTATATATTTTATATTTCTTGTATTTACTTTGTATTTTATGTAGGTACTGATGATGACCGTTAACGGTTGAAAGTCGTCTTTGTTATTAGTAATTATAACGAGTGGAGAGACGAAAGTTGTGTTTAGTTTTTTTTCTTTCATAGCATTCCATAGCTCAATCCATCATATAAGATAATAATCTTTTCCCAGTTTTTGATTTTTAATTTCATGTATCTAATATGATTGTGTAGGGTGATGGCGGAGGACCTCTAGTATGTGATAACTTCGATGGCAGCGGCTTCAGATTCGCACAAGTGGGGATCGTCTCGTGGGGTATCGAATGTGGTCACGATACTCCAGGTGTTTACGTCTCCGTCTCCCATTTCCACGATTGGATTTATAATCAGATTATTGTAAGCAATAAAATTTGTAGCAAACAAAGAACAACGACTCGACTTCATCCAGATTGACAATGTGATGTGACATCTTCTTAATATCTCAATCTGCTTAAAATTTAATTTAAAAAATGACGACTCGCAGAGCCCCAGTGACTTTAAAGTGAGGACTCGCTGAATATTAATAAAAATTAAATATTTATTTTATCCCAAAATATTTATTTTGTATCCCTCGTTATGGGGGTGTTACCATACATATCTACAGTAGAGTAAAAAAAATATTATAACAAACCCACCCTACAAATATATAATGCACCGTATATCTGGTTCGTTTAGGGCTTCGAGTAGGGCATATATAAGGGAGATTAAGGTAATGCTTCATAAAATAAATCAGGTTTACTACAAGTGAGGGTGGGTCCATTCATATTTATCTACCCTTGAGGTATATAATTGCACCTGCACCTATTATTTACTTTTTTATGTAGGTTTTCGTACTCCTACATCAAACCCGATAATAATGTATAGTGTTCTTCTAGGGTGGTTCGATATAATACTCTTACCCCATTGTGCGCACCACCATAGATATAGAATATTAACACAGTGTTCCACTCCCGGGTGTTTTTGGAACACTCAATTGGCATATTTGTGTTTAGTGATTTAAGTTGGGGGCCTCATCACTAGAGTCTTGAACAGCGCTAGTAGTAAGATCTTATTTGCTCTTTTCTCTATTAGATTGTGCTATAGTATTTTTTAAATACAACAGTTGCCAATCGGTATGCAAAATAACATAAAAGTTAACAAGATCAGAATATATTAGAATAACTGCTATGAATTTTTGTCTTCCAAAACTTGGGATCCCATACGCGGAACAGCACCGTCGTTTTCTTAAAAAATATCAATAATTCCTTCTTTAAAGCGCAGTGAAGCAGTACTCAATATACAAAAAACCAACACGTCTCTCCCAAAAGAATTTATTAATTAAAAGCAGAGCCGACTTTCGGGAATAATGCCATCAACAGTGCCGGTGAGTTGAGTTCAGGGTCTAACAGACTTATTAAAATAATTGATAATAAAATATTCAGTTTCACGCTTCCACCACCAGAGTGTACTACATGAGCCTCCTGCAATTTTTTGAGTGGGACCATCTATGTTAATATTATTTATTTATGCACACTACTTTAAATAGTCCTTTTTAATTTTTCTTTTTTTTTTTTTTTGTTTGAAATTCTGTCTGTCAATATGTCTTGTTTTAGTTTGAGTGGGTCTGTAATCATACTCGTACGACCCACCAGTAGTAAATGTTATAAAATTTGTAAGGAAATCTATTTGTTCTGATTTTGCGGATGGATCCTTGTTAAATAAGAAATCACCCTTGAAATATAGAGTAAACAAAAATAGAGTATGCTTTAACCATAGGCCGATTTCACGATATTTTATTATATTATAATGATTAGAAAAGGACAATATGATATTGATTTATATTGCAAATTTTAAATTGTGTTTAATATTTTAATAAATTAATTTAATAGTAAAGCCTAAATTATATTTGTAAATAATAAATAGATACCATTATTATTTCTGAAGTAACTATATTTATTTAAGAAATAACTAGAAAATTAGAAAATTTAAACTTGACAAATTAAAAAAATTCGGTACGGGATACCTCATGAAATTTCCTCATCACATCGGATTCGCTACGCTCATCTTCCCAGCACCGGACTCGTTTCGCTCGTCATCAGAATATACAATTCACCAAATTTATGTCCTCATTTCATTCTCAGCGGTCACCCATACAGCACTGACCACGCTTAATGCTGCTTACTTTTATGATCCAACAAAAACCAGATACATTTAGTAAACTTATTTATTACGTAAAGGTAAATACTTGTACTACATTTCAACTCAATTAGATTTTAACGATTTTTTACTTTTTTTAAAAAACGTACCTAAGTCATTTCAATAAAATTGAAGTAATGCTGATAGTAAGATAAACATGGCATGTTGTCTTTACATAGCTACATAGAAAATGCTTCTTAGGATAATTATAAGAATTATTGTCACTAAGATATAAATATAAAACATGTTTTTATATTTATTTATTCTGGTTTTCCCCTTTGAGTTGGAAAATACGCTAGAACCGTTTACGAAAAATCGTTAAAGGGTATCTTTAGAGGCAACCTGGACCTGGCAGGAGCGGTGGAGTGGGGTTAAGAGAAGGAGGGATATAATACCAGATAACAAGCATCATTCCCACAGTGGCTATTAACACTTACATTAAAAGTTAAAATTCATGTTAATTATACTAAGCTAAGAATATCACTCGTTTTACACCTCTAGTCATTACATGATTATGAATAAATTAAAGTTTTTATTAATATTAGCAATTTTACCGGTTGTATTAAGCAGGAATTTCAGAGCCAAAAGGCAGGAAAAGCGATGCGTCTGTGTGCCTTATTTTCAGTGCGGTGATGATGGCAAGATAGACACATCTGGTAGAGGTCAAGTAGATCCAAGGTAAATATCAGTCAGATTATGAGTATCCATTTTTTAGAGAACAGATGTAAATTAGCCTACAGTCCCGACATTCATTGTAAAGGTCTAAGAATTTAAAGCGGGCGTGTTGCATTACCTTTACTTAACCGAACTTGAAACGTACAGACGCAAGTAAGCTTTAGGCACTAATGACTACTTTAACACCGGACGAAAAGTAAACTTTAGCAGCTAGATACTTTATACGAAAAGTAAAGCTTTAAGCTATGACGGACGTAAGTAAAGGCTTTAGTGTCTATGACACTTATAACGGACGGTATTAAGAACGGACTATTTTAAATGACGTAAAGCAAATCTTTAGAATCTATAACTATTTTGTAGTGGATGTAAAGGAAAGCTGTAGAAGCTAAGATTATTGTTATAACGGACGCAAGTAAAGCTTTAGCAGCTATGACTACTTTATAACGGACGTAAAGTAAAGCTTTAGCAGCTATGACTACTTTATAACGACGTAAAGTAAGGCTTAAAAAGCCGTGACTATTTTATAACTGACGTAAAGCAAATCTTTAATCTATAACTATTTGTAGTGGATGTAAAGGAAGCTGTAGAAGCTAAGATTATTGTATAACGGACGCAAAGTAAAGCTTTCAGCATATAACTATTTATAACGACGTAAGTAAGCTTTAGAGTCTATGACTACTTATAACGGACGTAAAGTAAGGCTTAAAAAGCCGTGACTATTTTATAACTGACGTAAAGTAAATCTTTAGAATCTATAACTATTTTGTATGGATGTAAAGGAAAGCTGTAGAAGCTAAGATTATTGTATAACAGACGCAAAGTAAAGCTTTACAGCTATAACTACTTTTTAACGGACGTAAAAGTAAAGCTTTAGCAGCTATGACTACTTTGTAACGGACGTAAAGTAAAGCTTTAGCAGCTATGACTACTTTGTAACGGACGTAAAGTAAAGCTTTAGCAAGCTATGATTATTTTATAACGGACGTAAAGTTAAAGTTCAGCTGTAAATAAAGCTTAACGTTTGCTACTCAACTCATTGTCAATTCACTGCGTAAATCCAAATAAGTATTTAGAGTTTTCTTACACACTCTAAACAACTGCTATGGACTAGGTTCTATTAGCGTCTTGCGTCGCTGGTTAATTAAAAAATAAATTGATAAATTGAGCAAAAACTTAACAGCCAACTTGCACACTCATTATTGAGAATGTGGAGTTGAAATACAGTGTGGTGAGTAAAGTAGTGGTGAGTAAAAAAAAAACACACAGCTCTGTATTTGGTACATTCAATTAGTATTTTTACACACTCGCCAAAGAATATAATGTGCGAGCTAAATTTATAAAACATATAGTTGCGGCCACAGGAATAATTAAGAAACAGAGCATCGTGTAAAATCGCCAATATCGAATAATGCTGAATATATTAGGCTTTTATTAGTAAGAAAGTGGTATGTACAAGAGCGGATCCAGCTTCTGTCTCAAGGGGGGATTTTTTTCCTTGTATCTTTTTTAAGGATTCTGCTGAAGCGAAGTATATTATGCTTTAATGAATAGTAAAGTATAAAATAGTTCTTAACTTATTTTATTTTGTATTAACTGACTGCTCTGATGATATCAAATCGAAACTAGAGGAAATGATTGGTTTAATTTACAATATGAAATACATTTCTTCTCTATTTCCTGAAAGGAGAGAATGCATTGCATTATCAAAAAACTTAACACTTACTTTCTTCATCAAACGTCGACGGTTCAGCTCATAAACCCCCGAAAAAATGGTGTCTAAATGTATGCATGAGTGTATAGGTGTGCACATTTCTTGTAAACACACAGCAGCTCAAAAAACAACCAATTTTAATGAAACTTGATATGAAGGGACGAACTTGATGAATATAATTTGTGTGCTTAGTCGGAGCTCATAAAATAAGGCTATATTGTCTCCAAAGTGTATTATATATATATATATTATATAATATAATATATATATTATATATATATATAATATATATAATATTATACTTACGAAAAGAAGAACAGTAGTAATATTAGGTTCAGAGAGTAGGGTGGGATTGGCCATAGTTTTTACATTGGAAGGTATGATACGCTCCTTCCCTTATATAACATCCTTGGATGTAGCTTTCCCATAATAACAAACCTCTCGTTTCAATTATTAGATTAATTTAGATATTAAGTATTTCGAGGTTTATCTTAAAGACTATAAAATGATTTTGGATGAACCATATTTCCTTAATTAAAAAATATACAATCAGGATAGGTATTTTTTCTAGAGAAAATGACCTTTAGATGTTAAAGCTGGTCAGATTTGATTATGTCGTCACAATAGGCGGCGTCTAGCAGTGGAGTCTGGTATTAGTGAGATAAAGAAACTAAATCAACACTGTCCTTGGTAATGTTATTAAGTTTTTTAGTGAAGGTAGTTGGCTGCCTGCATTAAAAATCTTATAAAATACTACATTTGACGGATAAAACCAAATGCAGTTTTTGATTTGTCCGTTTTAAAGGCCTGGTTGTGGACGTTGCATCTTCATTATATGCAGACTTAATAATATGATTTACTTTAGGTCTTTGATTGATCTTAATTTATTAGTTCTCTCACAATGATTGGGTAACCAAGAATTAAATTTGCAAAAATTCGGATTATTGGCAAAATCTACTGAAACGTAAATAAGAGGACTCTCTACATAAAACCAACAGTCCCATTAAAAGCAGTTAACAAGCCCGAGACGTTAAATTATAATGACAATGAAAATGATAAGCGCAATATTTCTTTGGTCCGAATTCATTTAAATTTCTATACGTATTTTTAACGACCTTTCGGGAGGAGGAACTCCACCCTCACAATGGTGTGCGCATTGTGCTAAGTCTTATCTTAGGGTATAAAGCATACGATGGGAGGGAGCATACCTGAAGATAAACCACATGAGAAGAGGACCTAAAAAACCAATGGAGAGGAACTAAACATAAACACATGATGGAGAGGACCTAAAGATAAACCTCATTATAGGAGACCTAAGACAACCTCTTGATTAGAACCTAAAGACAAACCCTCATAGTAGGGGGCCTTAAGACAAACTTCATGCTGGAAGAACCTAAAGACAAACTTTATAATGGACGAACCTAAGGACAAACCTCAGGATGGGAGGACCTAAAAACAAACCTCATTGTAGGAAAAGTACCTGCTACCAAAATTAATTTCTAGCAATGACAATAGAGTACGCGCAAACTAATTTTTCTTAATCAAAAACCGTTAACAGGAATCTATTTGACTCAGTACACTACAGATGTCTGAAACATAATATTCTCAAATTTATTGCAATGGATCCATTTTGGTGTAATTACAGAACATATTATGAAGCATTTCAAATATTTTCTTAACCGGAGGGTTGAATAGCCTTTGGAATAGTCATAATAGCCTTCTAGAGTGGACACTCAAGAAGGCTACAAGGCAGGTAAGATTATGAGTTACGTAGGTTAAAATTCAATCACAAATGCCTCGAGTTGATTTTCTAATAGATGAGCTGATTACAGTCGATTACAACAAACCTTGTCTATACATTATCGCAGTGAGGTCAAAGATATTTTATTTATTTATCAATTATGCATCAGATCAAAATTGTTCCTGCAGCAGACTGACTAAGAAATAATTTAATTTACAACTAAAGCTGTCAAAACCTTACAAATACATGTATTTGCCAATCCTTTCCCATATTATATCTGTCCAGGGACATAGCAAGCTCACAAAGCACTATTTTTTACAAGACACAAGCGCAAGGGTTTTTACAACACATTGGATGTAAGATAATTGTTGAATTTACGTGTTTATTGTTTTATACATGTCTATAGATACATTCATACGAAGGGTGTATAATAGCCCCGCGGAGCCATAGTAAAAGCATATTAGTGCCTAAAATGTTTTGTAGGACCAATCAAAAAAAAAAAAAAAGAAAGCAAATACAAGTAGTTTTTTACAACCTAATTAATAAACTGGCGCATTTTCTTCGAAAATCCAGAAAAATTAAGAAGCAAGTTCCGGCTATGAAGCGTGAATCGAAAACCTAAGGAAGAACTATATATGAGCGTGTGCACGAAATTATTTTATAAATTTCCATAACCAAATTGTTTATAAAATGCATATGTTTAACAATAATGACTCAGCAAATATTGATAAATCATCCTACAATTTTGTTATCGGGCTGATATTTAATACACATATAATCTACTTCCACAGCCATTATTATGCTCTAATAACAACTTATCATCAAATCTTTTTCATTCTTTGTGTAACCATCAGAATATATTAAATTAATTGTAAAAGCATTAATCAAAAATAGTCGATTCTCTTCAACACACTCTATTATATCTCTTTCACAAATCTGTTACCGTATCATTCCTTTAATTTAACCAAATATACTTCCCATCTCTCTGTCGCTAAACTCTCTTATACGGAGTTTTGTGTCGACATCTCCTATAATTATCGTGAATTTGCACTTATCCTCGTCTAAAGCCGTTTGCAATGCATTATAAAAAGTTTCCATATCTTCGTCGGAGGCAGTTGAAGTAGGTGCGTATCCTTATAATTTTAATCTTCCTCTTCCATACTTGCTCTCTTGTCTTTAGTTAAGTTCTGAGATACCCCATACCCGACTTTTTACATTTATCGACAATCACTCTACAATAAGTTACACTAACAAAGTTACTCTACAATAGCGGGAATGTGCTGAATATAAAGCAATAAGTTTTCTTATCATTCTCTCTGGATTGAATCATTTGGTTATCTCGGCTACGTGTTAGAAACAAATTTAATAACCTTCTCGCGGCTACCACTTTGAGTTTAAATAATCGATTTAAACGCCACACAAATCAAACTTTATCGAGTGCAATTAAAAGCTATACTTGGTACAAAATAATTTCGATTAAGGAGTTGTTGTGTATCCCTTTAAACTAATTTTTAATGTTGAAAGTCCAGGAACGTCATAATAATAAAAAAAAGAATTAATGCGGAATTAAGTTTTCGCTAAGGTGATCATAATAATGCCCGTAGAATTATACATTCTTTCTGTTTCCTCCGACTCTAGATAACACCACTGCAAGCCGACGACCAAGAACTGAACTAATTATGGCCAGTTTGGCCGAAACGTTGCACATTATTTTTTTATTTACTTTGCCGTTCTTGGACTTTCAACTTAAAAGATAAAATAATTTTGTGAAAATCAACAAATTACATCAAACTATTCGACATCAACAAGAAATATTACTGTTAATATTGAGGATACTATCAGCATCCTTATTGAATCTGTTCGCTGAACGCCGTGAGTCTCAATAAGCATTTTGTTTACAGGTTAGGGGAAGGTGAGTCAAATCCAATCTGCACCGGAGTAGATATTTGCTGCGAGCTTCCTGATGACGAAGACAACGAACCTAGGAAACCTGTTGATCCTCCAATCACTCCTATTGACCCTCCTATCATTCCAGTTGACCCGCCCTACGTCCCACCTGTTGATCCACCAGCAGGATCTGAGGTTGGTGAGCCGATTATACCTGAAGGCATAAATGGATGCGGAGCCAAAAGGCTTAACCCAGTCAACCCGAGAATTGACACAGCTATTCGGATTACTGGGAGAGATGATAGACCTGGTATGCTAAATTTGATGCTATAAATATTTATTTTTATTTTCGACAATAACGTAAAATTACTTAGGTCTTTTTCTATCAAATCTAATGTAAGCTAGGCCCTGAAGGTGAGGAAAAGTTACAAGATAACTCGTACCCCTTTTATTTTACAATTGACTTGAGCCCTTTGAATCAGGTTGACATCCCCCCTAGTTCCAAGTCATCTTAATTGGTTCCCGCAATCGCATTGTTTCAGAGCGTAGAGCACGCATCGAAAAAATCTTTGTTTACAATGTCTCTTTTTACCATATATTAGAACTGAGTTTAATAAAGTTACGAATAGTTTATAAGAATGGGTCATAACCCATTCTTATCGTAACTTTACGAAACTCATAGATTGTCGTCGTAACGATAAAAATGGGTTATGGGTTGTCGTCATTACGATAAGAATTGGTTATGGGTTGTCGTCGTTACGATAAAAATGGGTTATGGGTTGTCGTCGTTACAATAAAAATGGGTTATGGGTTCTCGTCGTAAATTGTCGGTTACTTTATATCAGGTTTTTATTTTGATCTCTGAAAAGTTTTACAAGATAGGTAAATTTTTTAATAACAGATAAATATAATTGTGGGAGAGACACCTTGGAAATGTAACAAGCAAAATGCAATACAACATCTAGGAACTGTTCCATCATTCGCCATCATTAATGGCTCGACATAATGTCTTGTCTCACTCTGTTTCGTTTGTCTCACTCTGTTACTCATCAGGGCGCCGACTGACCCTGAACTCACTCTGACTTCAATTAATATTCCGAAGAAAATAACGTGAAGTATTTACCAAAGACGAGCTGCCCTCGAGCCTGGCAAGCAAATCATATATCATTTGACACTACCGTTTTGCTTGCCAAGCAAATGTGGAACAGCCCAGATGTAGCGGGTAGATAGATACATTTCCAAAGTGTTACTCGCACAATTATATTGTGTCAGCTATTCATGTTTTGCAAAACTCGGTAGTATCAAATGATACATGTTATAAAGTTAGATTTGTTTACTTTCGATGAGGTCTCTTACTTGGATCATTATTCTATAGATTTAATGCTATTTTTCAGAAAATACATTTTATGGAGAATTTCCTTGGATGATAGCTGTCTTCAGAGAGTCGAATGGAAGAAAAAATTTCACTTGCGGAGGCTCACTAATTGCATTTGATGTGGTTCTGACTGCTGCTCATTGCGTTGCGTAAGTAAAAATAATTGTGATAATTAGTAAGGTCTCACGATTTTCGCTGTATCGGATACGACCAACACGACTGATGTCTATTTACATAACGTGATACCTACCTAAATGATAGAGCTAATGGATTTTCGTAAATTGTATTAGCTTTTTCTATTGTCTAGAACACGAATATAACTAATATATGTGCCAAGTTTTATCTCATTATCAGCATTAGTTCAATTTTTATCAAATGACTTGTGTACGTTTTTTAAAAAATTGTATAAAATCGGAAAATAATCTAATTGAGTTGAAATTTGGTTCAAGTTCATCTTTACGCAAATAATATACACACCAAGTTTCGCCGTCAAGGGGCCGATGTTTTGGACCGTGTAGTGGTCGAGGCGCATAGCAGTTAATAGGCCAAAATTCCCTCGTTAAATATATGTATATAGTTAAAGTTATACATAGTTATGTATATAGTTATATGTAGTCTATATTGTAGAATAGTTGAATAGCGTAGAGACACCAAGGGAATGTATCAAGCTAAATGCTATGCTGGGAACTGTTCCGTTATTGGACATTCGTCATCACTGACAGCTCGACATAATGTCATGTACCACTCTATTTCGTTACGTCTAATTTATCAGGGATATTATGTCGGGCTATCAATGATGACGAATGACGAATAATGGAACGGTTCCTAGATGTAGTATTGCATTTTCCTAGTTACATTTCCTAGGTGTCTCACACACAATTATATTGCGTCAACTATATGTAATATAATTCAGCCCAGGCCTACAAATAACACGCGATCAACCTCACAAGGTTCGTTTCCTCGACAAATATTTCCTTAATCGGTTATAATATTTTATTAGAATGAATTTAATTTTCTCTTACACGTGTTTAAATTAATTAAATATATGAAGTAAAAAATTCGTAATGAACAAAAGAATTTTATTGTTGAAACAATTGAATAAGAGAGGATGTTTTTGCTTTATTTGCGTTTTCGCACTTGATAATGATCAATCCCATCCAACCGGTTTGTAAATAAGATTCCTGCCGCACATCTGGAACACCAGGGATGCTCAAGGCCTTTGAACTGCGTTAGACATTTAGAGATTTAGTTTATAATTAAATGGAATGATTATAAATTAAAACATTCTGGTACTTGATTTAGACAAAAGTCATAGCTAAACGTTATAAGTAACTATTGAAACATTAAGTCAAATTGGATTCCTGTTATATTATATATATATATATATATATATATATATATATATATATATATATATATATATATATATATAAACGTAATTTTTTTGGTTAGGGTCCTTTGATTCAGATTTTGGCCGTGGTCCGAGGTTCGACTTCCGCCATGACACCTATCCCATTAGTGAATTTTTTTCAAAGGAAATTGTCTAAATGTCTTGCAATGCGGATTTTTAAAGTAATTATCTTATAATGCGTACTGATGATAATAACATTTCAGGAATTCAGATGCCAACGAAGTTGTCGTAAGAGCCGGAGACTGGGATTCAAGAGTTACCTCTGAGCCTATTCCTCATCAAGATAGAAGGGTAACATTGCAATGTCTAATATTATAGCATAGTCTGCGCCTAAAAGGAGCATTCACGTGAATCCCGATTCCCTATTTTTTTGCAAACACAACAGATTTACGTGAATTTTCCTCCTGAATTAGAGCCGTTTTAAGTGTTTAAGACCTCCTGAGTAGTTTTGAAAAAAGTTGTCTGAATGTTTGTGTCTGAGTTGGAATACTTGGAAAAAAATTATAACGTCATTAACCCGCAATAATGACTTATAAAACACAGAAAATAATAAATAAATAATAAAAACACAATTTATTATTTAAATAAATATTAAATTCATAAAAACGTAAAACTTTGTGGATCGGTTTGAGATTTGGTACGCATGGTCTGTTGTCGTATATAACATACCAACATACCCTTGGCCTAACATTATGCCAAGTTTCATCTTATTACCAGCATTAGTTTAATTTTTATCGAACGGCGTAAATTTATTTTTAAAAAATGGAAAAATGGTCAAAAGTGTTTTCCTTTGCGTAAGAAATAAGCATGCTATATTTTGTTTCAATTCGACAAGTATATCTATGGTTTTTTTGGATCATAAAGTTAAGTAGCATCGAGCGAGGTTAGTGCCTGGATGGGTGGGAATGAAACTAATTTATTTACTCTCTGAGTACAAAGTAAAATGGATGAGCGTAGTGAATCAGATATGGCGTAGAAAAGTTTCAAGGTTCCTTTTCCGATTTTTAATTATTTTTAGTTGTTTTACATTACATGTACTTTTAGTTGTTTTACATATACTACAATGTACTTTTTAGTTGTTTTACATATACTACAATGCTTTTAGTTGTTTTACATTACTACAATGTACTTTTAGTGTTTTACATATATTTACATATACTACTTTTTAGTTGTTTTACATATACCACAATGTACTTTTTAGTTGTTTTACATATACTACAATGTACTTTTTATGTAGTTTATACTTATTGTACTAAATTTTTTGTTTATACTAACTGTACTAAATTGTTTGTTTATACTAATTGTACTAAATATTATTACAATTGTGTACTAATGTTTGTATTTACTAATTGTACTAAATTGTTTGTTATACTAATTGTACTAATTGTTTGTTTATTAATTGTACTAAATTGTTTGTTTATACTAATTGCACTTGTACTAATGTTGACCTCTAGCTAGGTTAATAATCATATTTTATTACATGGAGAGACTTTTCTTATCATCATTTGTAATGAACTTCATTCACGCTCATTCACAAGATGTTTGATAAGAAAGTTGTACTAGAATGAGCGAAGTGGAGTCTATGTAATAGATCAAGAGACAAGCAGACTCTCCAGTAGATCCTTTTTGACCCTTGACTCTTCAGAAGATCCTTGACTCTCTAGAATTTGACCTTGACTCTCCAGAAGATCCTTTTTGACCCTTGACTCTCTAGAAGATTCCTTTTGACCCTTGACTCTCCAGAAGATCCTTTTTGACCCTCGACTCTCTAGAAGATTCCCTTTGACCCTTGACTCTCAGAAGATCCTTTCTGACCCTTGATCTCTAGAGATTCCTTTTGACCCTTGACTCTCAGAAATCCTTTTTGACTTGAATCTCAGAAGATCCTTGACCTTGACTCTCTAGAAGATTCCTTTTGACCCTTGACTCTCCAGAAGATCCTTTTTGACCCTTGACTCTCTAAAGATTCCTTTTGACCCTTGACTCTCCAGAAGATCCTTTTGACCTTGACTCTCTAGAAGATTCCTTGACCTCCAGAAGATCCCTTTTGACCCTTGACTCTCCAGAAGATCCTTTTTGACCTTGGCTCTCCAGAAGATCCCTTTTCATTCTTTTGACCCGTTTGCAAAGTTTATTTCCTTACACTTGGAAGTTTCAAAAATCTTTATTGGTTTCCAAGGGTATTATGTCAGCATAACTTTTCTGACAGATTTGGGTCGAACAACCATATCATTCGACCACTGGCACGTGTAATATCTCTATAATTGAAAATATTATAAGGAACAGAGGCTTAACAATTATAAATGTGAATAACCTTAATCACCCTCGAACAGAGCCAGTCGTTCCTTTATGGATTTCTTTGAGCCAAGGTGATAGTGCAGTTCTTCCTAATAACCTACCAGCAGAAACAAAACATGGGTGATAATCAAGAAACTAATAATTTTCATCTTTTTCAGGTCGGAAGGATATCTGTTCATAAAGAATTCGACTCGGGAAATCTTCGTAATGACATCGCTTTATTATTTCTAGAGCGTCCATTTGAGCAATCGAAAACAGTCGATACGATTTGCATCCCTAAGGAAAATTCTTTTGAACCAATAAACTGTCAGGCGACGGGATGGGGCATTAATAGCTTCAGTAAGTCAGTTTTATCTCTCTTGCTAGTCTTACAATGAAATGGCCGCATAAATAAATGGACGCAAAAATAAATGGACGCAAGAATAAATGGCCCATAAGTGCACGCATTGGACCGCCTCACTCTCTCTCCAGAATAGACAATAGAGAAAAAATTAATTGAATAACCAGCTAACGTCGCTACTTGTTGTTGGATATAAATATCCCTGTATCCAGGAATATCCATATCCAACATCTAGTATCGATGGTAACTAGCCAGCTTCAATAGCTTCTTCAACTTATATAATATAACCTGATTAATAGAGAAAAACTTTCCAGTGGTTGAATGTCATTCATTTAAATTAAAGATGAAATAATAAAACCTTTTTTGGCTTATAAATAATCAATTGTATACAAAAGTATTAAAGTACGGCTATATTGAGCAATAGTCCGTAACAATAAACCGTTTGTTTATAACCTGATAAGGTAGCCAATCGTGGAAGGTTAGTTTCGCTATAAATTGTTTGTTGTCGCTAAGCATTTGTTTCAGATATATTCTTCAGTACTTTGAATCATCAGGAAACCCTCTGATGTTCCCAAGTTGTAACTGCCCATGCTAAGTTACGACTGAGAATTGCTTAATTATTTAATAATTTCCCCTTTAACATGTCTTGAGTCGTACTTTTCCCACTTCAACATGCGTCCATAACATGCGTTTATTCCCACTTCAACATGCGTCCATAACATGCGTTTATTCCTATTTTCTTGAGGGAATTCGATGCAGAGCGTCATCTGCGTTTTATGAGATCCTTTCAGAATTACTTCTTTTTCAACTTTATTAGTTAACAAATTGATAACTTTTTAGGGAACATTATTCAAAAGATTTATGACTTGTAGAGTAAGAAATGGTACCAGTGGGTGTTGGAGCTTAAAATGGCCTCACTTTATGCTGTGTACACAATTGTACTTTAGAACTAATCTGAGAAAAGGGAATACTTAATGGAATCCTCTATCTGACGTTACATTGTAAATTATAGATGATTGTCCTGTCCATGGCCGTCATGTGGAAAATTACACGACCGAGTCTATAATGAATTAGGTCCGGGTCCAGTTACATGAAAAAATAACATCTAAAAGGTTGTCACCAGGTTATGAACTACTGGGCCGGGTACTAGGGCTAACCTGGTAGTAACAGGTTTAACTATACGGGGTTAGATTTTTTAACATATCTAAAGTAAATAATCATAGTAAAAGGCACAGTTGACATAAAGGTAAATATTATAGAAAGAGACAAATTGTTCGATATTTATCTTAGAACTCCTATTCTACTCTTAGAAAAATTGCAACATTAAAGTTTAGGATATCATCTGATATTTAATATTACAGCTTCTCCACTTTTAAATCCTTTCTAAATCTATCTTGCTAATGTAGTGAAGCTATGCCTGCTCCAATAATGTTGGATCTTCGGATTTCATGGCTTTAATTCTCTCTACAAACAGTCAGAATCTCATAATGTTTGTTCCAAAGTTAATGGCACTCAAGTTCTTTACTAATAAGTTTGTTACCATTATTGTAACAATGATGGTAACACATAGTCTCAACAGACGCTACTTACTTGCACTTGGTTACTTCGCAATTACTTCGTTGGTCGTCAATTTTCAATCTGATGATCATAACTTAAATCCATTTCCAGACGAACGCGGTCTCTACCAACCAGTCTTGAAAAAGGTCAATCTACCCCTAGTTGATTTCCCAACGTGCCAGCAACGACTGAGAACTACCAGGCTCGGGCAATACTTCAAACTCCACAAGAGTTTCATCTGCGCTGGTGGACAAGTTAACCAGGATACATGCACTGTTAGTATAAAATAATTTCTTGTTACACTCAAAGAATGTTTTCTTAATCTCATTTTTGGTTTAATATATGTACCTAGAAGTTATCAGTTGCTTAGAGATGCTTCATATTTTATTTTACGAGGATAACAGTTCAGATGCAACATCAGATCAATAAAAATAGTCATAATGGCAAGTCCTCTTGATTGATCAGGTCTAGACATCTACTTAATAATGTGATGAGTTACTCTAGGAGGGTTTCCCACCATGTTGTGGTCTTGATTATTATATACTACTCTTATCTTGAACTCATCAGATAATTTCAACCCATCTATAATGTATTTCTTGAATTCTTTCTTCGCATTAAATTCTGGATTTGAATTCACTAGAAATTTTAAAACTGTTATAGATTTTTTAAAGTATAGTTATAGTATATCTTTTTTCAATTGTAAGAACCCGTCTGGAGTTGAATATGTATTGTATTGAATATATATTGTATCTAAGATACATGTAAACGCACCAACGCCGTATCTAGCCTTAAGTTCTAGGAGGAAAACTAAAATCCTCTTTGCATACTAACAGTACATAATCTCCTTAGATCATGCAAAATATTTTCATTGTTTGACTTCGGGTTCCTTCTGGCTATAGTTGTATTAAATTGTAATTTAAATTAAGCCAGGCCAACTGAATTTATCTGTTGCTTTTCAGGGTGACGGAGGTGGACCATTAGTCTGCGGGAATTTCGAAGGAAACCAGTTCAGATACGCACAAATTGGTATTGTCTCGTGGGGGATTGGATGCGGCAAAGAAAACCCAGCTGTATACGCTTCTACAAGTTATTTCTACGACTGGGTTTATAACCAAATAAGCTAAATTTTACCACCTACCATCTAAGAGGCTTCAAAGCCTGTACTTTACGGAATCCCGATATCGGGTTGGCTCTTAACAAACTAATTTACCTAAACCTTTGTTTGTAACGAGCCGAATTCGATCAATAAGATTAAATCATTAGGGAAACCAAGATAAACGAATGTTAACTTCCGTTACTTATATATGTGATATTTTACCGACTAATTTATCTTAAGCTGGACTAAATTTATCTTTTCGACGACTTTGTAAGTCTCTTTTAAAAAAATCTAAGTCTTCCAATGTGGAGACTCGGATAGCGATAATATAAAGTTAGAAGATATTAAATAGACTTCCAGTCGCAGTGCAAATGGGGTCTATCCTCGACTCCAACCCCAATCATTAATCATCAAGAAGATACGATCGTTGTAATACCGTAAGAGATTTTCAATTTAGTCATCGAAGCAGTCGCCACTAGAAGATTTACTACTTTTAAGTATTTACCTTGAAACCTATGATCATAACCCTCCAATAGCCTGTAATATATAGCATGGATTTGCATCAGTTGCTATATTATACTCGTATCAATAACAAGATCCAATGCTAACTGAAGCAACCGGATAGATGAAGTCTGTAGTTATATGCTGCTCCCTTCGAGGAGTAGAGTCATATTGCATTTATAGAAGTTCAGTTGTCATATTTACCAAATTTGTTTGGAGGGTCCTAAAAGACTAATGCCTCTTATTAAAAACCAATTTCGCCTGGATCGGTATAGATCCTTCTTCTTAGAACTTCTGACTCCTTCTACATTTAAAGTAACATATTAAGTTTACCTTATGTAGTTAGTTGTTAAATTTAGTTAAAATCTTTATTTCTGTAACTTAAAGGTTTAAACACAAAAGTAAAACGCCACGAGAATATAGTTTCAGGGGAAAAAATTGACTAGACTAGTCTTCTTAATAAACAATGGTTAATAAAGAGGACCAACTACTTAGTTACTAGTTTCCACTGCTGTCTCCTTGATTCTTTAATTGCATTTATAGACATGCTAAATCTCACAGAGTCATTCAGATCAAGAGCATCGTCATTACAGTCTACATTAGTCAGGAATTGGGTTATCTATATCTAATATAAAACCTTGTAGAAATATATTTATTTTAAATATGCTGATGATAAGGCTAATTATGGTTCAAAGGCTATCTCCTATCCTTACCCCTTGTAATACTAAAAATCATTAATTTAAAAGAATAATACTTTAAATGGGAATTTGTATAAAATTTATTTATATTATTTTCACTTGTGATAATTATTATTATTGTTCAAATTTATTAGTCGATTTTGGTTAATGAGTTAATGGTTAATGTCAAAGCGGTTTTTGTTACCATAATATATTCTTATAGTGGTTCTCATTTTATACGGTCCTGCTATGCTGTTTCCCAGGCACTATGCGTGTTTAGGGTGCACTGCCACTGAAAGGAAAAACACCTAGACAATAAGTGCAACAATTGTTTTCCTTTATTATCGGTGTTTATTTTTTAAATTGACATTGGATCATCAAGTTCGATATCTTATCATGTTTTTACTTCATAATGTTTTAATATTGACCTTGTGACACCACACAGCTTTATTTTTATTACGCGGAAACAATAATTTTATTCCCCCGAAACTGCGGTCACAATTTTTATCAGAATAGCACCAAATTTGGTGTACGTAATGTTTAAACCCATGAAATGAATCCCTTGAAAATTGATTGTATTAATTTTCAATTTTCAAGGTAGAGGGCGAAATATTGTGAATTAGTAGACAGCAGTAGTTATTTTATTCCTCTTCGTGCCCAACCTTAGTATTAATATAGTTAATATGAGGAACAACAAAAGAAATTATAAGAAAATTGATTATTTAAGAAAAACAAAAAATGGGTTTATATGCATAATTCCAAAAATTTAAAAAAACAGCTTGGCTCGTCCTTAGAATGTCATGATTATCCAAAGCTGAAGGTGGTGTTATTTGCTCTTGTTACGCTCGACCTAAGAATAAGGTGGTTATCCAAAATCTAGGGTGATATGACTTCGGCCTGGCTCTGCTAATCCTCACAATGTCCCCTATTACTTCGGTCTCCCAGTGCTCGACCTCATAATAAAGTGGTTGTCCGAAGACTTAGATGATATGAATTACTGTTCGTTTCGCTCGACCGAATAAAGGTGTAATTCGAAGTCTAAGGTTGTCAAGTGTCAACTCGATCGGTCAAATATTCGATTTTTTAAATCTTTGGTAAGTCAGCAAAATAGGTTATTGACCAAACCCAATGTCTGATTTTCGTGCCAAGTTTCAACTCTCTAGTACAAAATCAGCGGGAGTTATGAGTGACAGAGACTGACGGCATGCTGAAAACCACTCAGACCGTCATAAAACAAATAACTATGGTGAAACCTCAGTTTTGGACTTGTAGGGTGAACGCAACTTTTCCTTATACCTACGTCAATAGGTGTGGAAAAGTAAAAAGAGCGATTCGTCTAAATGTTTTTTATCACCTGTAGAAAATGTCAAATCTCTAATACAAATAGTGCCTGTGCAATTTGGGAAACACGAAAAACATAGTGTCGGTACAGTTTTAAGACGTCAGTAAAAGTAAAATTTATTTTTTTTTTCAACACGACTTAATTTTAAAATGTTATATACGAGCTTGATATTGAAGAAACACTCTGCTACCTTCAAACTTTAACTGCTACGTTTAGCTTCAATTAATTTTAATGTGTATTGTATATTGGTTTTTATGTAATAAAAAGTATATTTGTATATAAAGAAAATATGTGTGCGTTGTATTTATTGTATATCCCTCAAAGTGTAGTTTTTGTAGAAAGTAGACGATGCACTGTGTCAATTTTCCTATACAAAAACATAGAGATATATACTAGAGGGGGCATAGCCTATCTCAATACATTGAGTGGCATGGAACATCTTTTTGGGGATCTGTATAACCTCATTGAAACCTCATTCAAGAGTGAGTTAAGGTTATAAAAAATCAATTGATTTTGGCTTCCCACACATTGTTTGTGCTTAGATTTGTATTTGTAACATTCTCTTATATAAGTTATTGTAATTTTGTACTGATTATTTGATTGTATTAATAAGCGAAGGTGGTCAG
Organism: Microvelia longipes; assembly: GCA_018340805.1. Taxonomy (NCBI): domain Eukaryota; kingdom Metazoa; phylum Arthropoda; class Insecta; order Hemiptera; family Veliidae; genus Microvelia; species Microvelia longipes. The sequence continues at coordinate 2,710,754 of JACMZG010001870.1, read as the reverse complement.
GTTACTTTTTCGATGTTTCACAATTTAACCTATAGGGTCTCGTTAGTAATTATACCTCAATGTAGAAAAAAGTGAACCCTATGAAGTTACATAAAATAGAGAATAATTCATCCTAATCATATGCTAGGATCATATAAGGGCATATGACAAGGCCTTAATTTTCTAAACAATACCGTCACTATATAAGAGATTAGACAAAAAGTTGATTAATTTAAACATGATCAATATTTAAGGCAAAAGTATCAATATTTACGGTTTATAGGCAGCTGATTTTTTCGCTCAAAATTATTTTTTCGGTCCGCCATATTTGCCGCCATTTTGAAAATATTTTTCAGAATATTACCAAAAACTATACAGATCTGACACATAGCTAGTTTTACGTGTATCCAAAGTTTTATTAAAATCGGTCCATTTTTACGGCAGTTATCGCGACACGTAATAACAAACAAACATACTCCCCGTCGCAATCTTCTGAAATGTAAAAACTCACTTACGTTTGTTCAATGAAATGTAACAACTCACGTTCGTTCAATAACCAGTCAGTGCTACCAACATCATGAATTAGACCAGCTACTGGTGAAATATACAGAACACAAGACAGGGAAAACTGTTCTAGTTGACTGAGTGGACCCAGGATGACCATCAAACATACTTCATATTCTATTGCTACAGCTCGTTCACTTGGTCCTTTCTAGTGTATTAATAGTTATTCTAGTGTATTTATATATATATATATATATATTATATATATATATATATATATATATATATATTATATATATATTATTATATATATATATAGTATTATATCAATGTTTCATACTCCTCCCGCTGCCATTTAGTCCTCTACGTTTAGAAATCAGTTTTAGCTGCTGTGTTGTACTCACACTAGTGTTACTAGTTTTACAGACCCAAAAGGGCGACTTTGAAAACCATTCATCTTCCTTAACAATGATTCGGATTAAAGATACTACTCTAACTAAAACCCAGTAAGTAATAACGATAAATCATTAGTCCTTGAAAACTGAGAATAATGAGACAAAATACTTGTTTACGAGCAATTATTTTCATCAATTTTGAATTATATGGTTTGATATTTGAGCGTAGTTTGATATTTTTATAACATTTATAATTCATTATAAACAATTTATTAAAGAATGAAGTCCTTGAATAAAATATAATAGGATTTAATATGAATACTGAATGAAAGGACTTGTAGGCTTTAATAAATTGTTTATAATAATTATTAAGAGTCCATTAAACTCTTATTTATTACTCCTTTACTCTTATCCTCCATTACTCTTATAGTCCATTAAATTTATAATTTAAACATAAACGACAGCTGCATCCATATACACCACTATATCACTGCTTTATTTTATCATTATCTAGATGGCTTCCAACGAACGTGGGAGTGTTTTAGTAGATTTCTTTAGTTATGTTGCAGATTTTACTTGTGCAGTAAATAAATGTGCAGTTTTCAAAAGTTTATACTAAATATTAAAAAAGGAATGTCTTCGATGTAGACTTCACCACACCTACAAGGGATCTTATAGACACCACTAGTTTTCCTTTGAAGGGAATCTGTAACACTTCCAAGGAAGTTCTAGTGGTGGAGCAGGTCTTGAAGATCGTGCCAATATTGTTGCGTGCCAGAACCTCGCTAATCCTATGATTAGAGATACGCTTTCCTCCTGTGTTCTTGTCTCTCCTTCTCGCTGGTTAATGAATGTTCGTAACAACAGATGGTCATTTTTATGACCTCTCTCTTGTAGCCGTTGTTAGAAAACATTTCCTGGAGGTGTAGTTTCTCGTGATTCTAGGATTCTTTTTCAGTAATTTTAAAGCCTCTTGAGACCAAGGAGTTTACCACAGCCATCCTCGGTGCTGGAAAATGATGTTAGTTCGCGTAAAGATATCTGTCTGTATGCGTACAATTTTGTGTTACTATTTTCAATTCGATTTGGTTTTATTTTGTGCAATTAATTCAATCACCTGAAGATTCTGAGCTTTGCTCTGTGAAACGTTGTGATAATTATTAAATAAATTATTATAAGACTTAAATCTTCGTAAATGTTAATTACATATATTATACAAAATATCAGTCCAAGAAATTTACTCTTTTATAATTGTTTTTTACTGGAATACTAGTAAACAGCGAAACCCCATCATGCCTTACTAAGAGATCACCTTTTTGCAATTAAAGAGACTTGATGAACTCGATAAAATGACTTGTGTTCTTGACATACCTCTTAAACTTTTTAAGAGCGGTACATATAATCTGATTGAATGCTAGTTAAAAGACTAGAAGTTAGTTAGAAAGAAATATAGACATGAGTCCGAGTGGGGAAATAAAGAGCTAGGGCTCACAGGATCATCCCTAAAAACAAGTTAAAATTGTACCTTTTAAAATAATTTTAAAATTGACAATGTTAGCATTTAGTTTTGATATTAACAAATTCTTAATTATTATCCAGTTCTTAACCAGTTTATCTGGACAAAATATGAGTGGTATTTTTAAATTAGCTCAAAGAGGGTCAAAAGCGCCACCTTGCGGTAATCCCGGGTGAAGTCAAGTTCATTGTAACACATTCTCTGATTAGACTACTGACACGGTCTGATCTTGATCTTACTGGATTTCCCCAACTAGGCCGTCATCTCAATGCATTCAAGTTACCAAGGTTCCTTTACTTCATTCAATTAGATTTATTAGAAACATATAAACCAAAAGGTATAAGCCTAATAGATCCGACCTGGTGGAAGAGTCACCCATGGTGTAGCGGTGAAGGTTCGCGGCCAATACACTGAATGAATGGACTATAAACTTCCGAGTTTATTTAGTCATGGGTTCAATCCCAGCACGGGTCTCTGAAGAAGTGTATGGAGGTTTTGTTTTACAGCCAGGGCACGTTTTGTTCCTGGTTTTCACTAGACCATAAGAGTCAGAGAAAATATGTATAATTGCTTGAAAAAAGCACGAGAAGAACCACAGAAATTTACGGCCCTTCTGTCTAGATTAGATGAAATATACCTACACTTGAAATTAAAACGAGTAGAACTCTATCTTAGGTAGCTGGCAAAAAGGGCCCAACAACGTGACCTACTTGCCTGGTAGTCACTACCACTCCCCCATATTATTACTACTACTACTTCGACCTGGTGGCAACTTTGAGGGGGGGACTATCCCGACAAATTCTATGAGACTTAATGTGTAGTCTTCAAGAAAAGTCGGTGTAAGTTTGACCGAACAGACCTTTATCATATTAGCGTCAACAATTATAAATAAGCTCTTATATCAAATTTAAAAAGTCAGGTACAGTAATTATGAATACCAACCTAATACCTTAAACATAATAACATGGGAAAATACGCGATTTTAAGGATTTTGTGTGTTTTAGGGCGTAAAGTATTGATTTTTGTTGCATTTTCGGAAATATCGAGACTGTTATATCTTTATTGAACCAATTTAATTGGTTTATAGATTAATTTGTCCCAAATTTGATTAACTTAAAAAAAGAGTCCTTTATCTTTTTTGATAAAACTAATAGCAACACCGCTAGAACGGAAAAGTGAATAACTGGAGCCAATTTTGGTACTTTGAAGAGACCCACGGGCCAAAATTCCCTTAGCTGAAATGACAGTAGTATACCTATGCGCGTAACAATATGCGCATATATAATTTTTCGCGTAACAATATGCGCGTAAATAAGTTTTGCGTAACAAAATGCAGCAAAATTATCGCAAAATTATGAGACTACATTGATCAAAATCGGTTGATGGTGCACTCTAAGTTAACGCGCATAGTATACCTGATAATACTTTATCAAGGAGACAAAGTAAACCAATCTACAGTATCTAGATTAATCCTCTAGACACTCTACTTCTAGGCACTGCCTTTGGTGCTCAACGGTCACGTTTCTTTCGTCTAGCTCATGGACTATTATTAGTTATAGAGAGATTTAATTAGATCAATTGTGAGACTTTACGAGGGGATTTACACAGCACCAGTAGTCGCCTTTGTCCTGAACTACCAATACTATACAAGAACGCTCTGGGAACCCCGGTTTAATGTATATATTCTCTGGACATCACTAATTCATGCGTCATTAGCCACAGGTTGCTTTACTTCCAGCAACAGTTTCCTGTGAATCACAATTGAAAACAAGAATGTTTTTATAATAAATTAACACTGTCGGCTTAACAATTTTAGCAGTTAAAACAGTTATGTTTTTACATTTTCCTCATTTATAACGTAAGTGTATTTTTGAAATCGTTATTTATCCACCGAGGGAATAAAGAATGCTATTATTTCCCTGAGCAGTTAGTTGGTTCCTAAGGCTTAAGCCGAGGGAACCAATGTATTTAACTCCTGAGGCGAAGCTGAGGGAGGTAATTGCAAGGGGGGAAATAGCATTTTACTCCCAAGGTTCATACAAGATTTTATCTCCAGCAGATGATTTTATTTTTACACGTTTCGTTGTATTTTATTCTAATTTTTTCGGGTCGGACCCCCTTATAAATTTAGAGGGGCTGCCACCGAAAAAATTAACATCTTTTTTTATTGCTCCGAACAACTTCTTTTGACCTAAAACGGATTTTAAGCCAATAAAAAAATGCCATTGAATAATGTTTTTCAACACTTTCCAAAATGAAGCTCCTAAGCAGCAAGATGTTTTTATTAAGTATTCTGACAGTGTGTATGTACGAGTGTAAGTTGACTGTCTGAGGACCAGCACAACGACTCTGAAGATGTACTGTAATATACATCTAGTGTTTTTGGGAAAAAATTAAGACTTCAGTCCTCTTAAAAAGCTGATTAATTTATATTAATTACCTCACGTTTTTCATATATTCAGTGATTCCCTTTTGTAAGGACAAGCAAATCGAGTTGTGAGGATGAACGCATTAAATCCAATATGGTGAGAAACAGTTCCGGGGTACATTGTACACGATTTTTTAAAATATCAACTCTATCGGTCAACTTTTTAATTTTTACCGATGTTGTTATTTTTTGATAACTGAGAAAAATAGAATATCATCTTATTGGGACTGTCTTTTCATTCAGGTCTACTAAACCTTACGTCTGGCTTTTGTGCCGATTTCATCACGGCGGGAATTATGCGTGATACGAGCAGACATACAGCATGATAAAAACCACTTGCATGACATCATAAAAGTACCTGAAAAGGATAATCTAATGAAATATCGTTTTCGGATATTTAATACATAGCAATTATTTAATATAAAGCAATACTTTTCTTATTTACCATAGAAGTTTAGAAAAGGTAAATATTATTTTTCATATTTCAGATTGGCGGTTTTTTTTGCAGTTATAAGCATTATCAATTTTTAGATTATTGAGTGTCTTTATTAGCAGAAGATACGATTATCTCTAGGTTTTTACGACTCTATTTATAGATAATTTAATAAGGGAGTAAAACCCAGATATTATCAGAATCTGTAATTAGTTTGACCCGATCAGATTAGTGTCATTTGGCATAGAGATATATACTAGAGGGGGCATAGCCTATCTTAATACATTGAGAGGCCTGAAACATTTTAGTGGGGCTCTCAGGGGCTCTGTGTAACCTCATTGAAACCTCCTCCAAGAGGGAGTTGAGGTTATAAAATAATCAATTGTTTTCGGCTTCCCGCAGATTGTTTGTGTTGTGATTAGTATTTTAAACATTCTACTATATAATTTACTGTTTTTTTGTTCTGTTTATTTGATGATAATGATAATCGAATGTGGTCAGGTTACTTTTTCGATGTTTCAAAATTCAACCAATAGGGCCCTCTAGTAATATATCTCTATGTCTGGTAATGACTATTTGTTTTTCCGCTGCCACCATAATTTTATTCATTAGTTGAAAGTAACCTCTTGAAAAGTGACAGAGCATAAATATTGAATTAAACCATAATAAAAAAAATCGGGTACGGGGTACCTCGGAACTTTTTCTCATCACATCGGATTCGCTACGCTCATGCCACCCTCAGAAATACAGTTCGCCGGATTTATACTGCAACATGATTTTATACTCGCTTCGCTCGTCTTCAGATAGTAAGTGCATTCATATCATTCTCAGCGATCACCCATACAGCACGGACCACGCTCGATGCTGCTTAACGTTTGTGATCTAACTAGAACCGTAGATATACTTGTCGTATTCAAACAAAAAATTGTTTGTTTACTCTATTTTTATCGACTTCAGAGTCATTCGATAAAAATAGAACTACTGCTGATCAATAAATGATAAATACAATCATGAAGTGTACAATCATGCACAAGGACACTGTTTTATTTATTTGGTATTTAGGAGCTTAGAGCTATAAAGTAGACATTGGATAAAAAAAGTTATTTTTGGCTACTTCAATGCTTTGTCATCCTTACAGGGGATTAGAAAGCAATATAACTTACAAAATAAGGTTGAGAAGTTGCAAAATACTTTCTAATATTTTTTGGAATTTAAACATTGTTTTGAACTCTCGACAAGTAAACAATCTAAGTTTCTCTTTAAAGAGAAGACCATTAAATTTAAACCTCATATTCACCTCCACAGAAGGGAGAAAAAGGGTACTTTTCTTACTCTTGTAAACAGAGCAAAGTGATTCTGAACTCCTGGTTTAAAACTACTGGGACAAAACTAACAAACAGGAGTAAAATATCTTAGTGCCATGACAACTATTTATGACGTCATAAAAAAGTTAAATCATAAAGAAAATATACAGTGAAACAAGGTATTACATATTTAGGAAGAAATCAAGCTAAATTAATTGAGACTAGTTTCAGTTTTAAGCTTACTTGGACCATCCCAAGTGGTGCAAACGTATATGTATATATACACACTCACATACACACACACACACACACACACACACACACACACACACACACACACACACACACACACACACACACACACACACACACACACACACACACACACACACACACACACACACATATATATAATATATATATATATATATATATATATATATAAATTAGGTGGTTAAAATATTTTGAGGAGGATAAGCGAATCCAATAGAGTGAGGAAAATTCTAAGGAACCCGATACCCGCTTATTACCATTTCTAACCAAGTACCATACAAAATCATGAAGCGCGAAAAAATGTTGCGAATGACGCATGTAGCTATGTATTAGACTAACTAACATATGTGCTAGTTCAATTTTTATTGAATGACTTGTGTAAGTTTTTTGAAAAAAATTAAAAAACAATCCTATCGAGTTAAAATTTAATATAAGTGTTTACCCTTATATTATAAATAAGTACATAAAGTTTCGTTTCAATACGACAAGTATATCTATTATTTTTGATGGATCATAAAAGATTAGAAGTATTCAGCGTGGTCAATGCCTATATGAGGACGAGCGAAGCGAGTCCCAAGATGTGTTGCAGTATACATTTAACGACTTTTAAATTCTGAGGACGAGCGATGCAAGTCGAAATTAGGGAGGATGAGCGTAGCGAATCTAATGTGATGAGGAAAAGTTACGAGGTACCCTGTACCTGTTTTTTTTGTCTTAATTAAATTATTATTAGGTTATGCAAGTCTTTAGTGTTTAAGTCTTTAGTCTAATCTCGCTTTTGGCTTGGGTTTTGACTTGCCACCCCTTTAGCTTAGGTTAAGACTTCTCATCCCTTCAGCTTGGGTTTAGCATACTCTTGTCTTAAACTTGGGTTTAGTCAACCTCTTCTTTTATGGTTTAGTCTTTCCTCCATTTCAGCTTGGTTATAGCCTACTCTTGCCTTCAGCTTGGGTTTAGCCTACTCTTGTCTTAAACTTGGGTTTAGTCAGCCTTTTCTTTTATGGTTTAGTATTTCCTCCCTTTCAGCTTGGTTATAGCCTACTCTTGCCTTCAGCTTGGGTTTTGTCTACTCACGCCTTCAGCTTAGGTTTAGCTTACTCTCGGCTTCAGATCGGGTTTAGTCTACTCTCTCCTTCAACTCGGAAACTATACTTTTAAACAAATGACTTAAATCCCATCTTATCATAAACAAGTTGAAATAGTTAAATTCTCTTATTCAGTTTTGAAACATATTATTTTTCAAAACATGAATGAATGAACATGAATGAAAAACATGAAAAAATGAATTATTAGATATTTCAGGGTGGGGTAACAGATGCAGATCAGAAATACCAAATGACATAGAGATATATTACTAGAGGGGCCCTATTGGTTGAATTTTGAAACATTGAAAAAGTAACCTGGCCACCTTCGATAATCATTATCATCAAATAAACATAACAAAAAACAGTAAATTATATAGTAGAATGTTTAAAATACAAATCACAACACAAACAATCTGCGGGAAGCCGAAAACAATTGATTAATTATAACCTCAACTCCCTCTTGGAGGAGGTTTCAATGAGGTTACACAGAGCCCCTGAGAGCCCCAATAAAAATGTTTCAGGCCTTTCAGTGTATTAAGATAGGCTATATGCCCCCTCTAGTTTATATTTCTATGTTACCAGAGGATCGAGACCGGTCTTAATCCCAATCGGATCGAATGCGTCGACTTTAATTTCACTCCTAATCGAATAAGCAATCATACTGGCAATCAGACCACACAACGTCTTCAGTATCTCTTCTATCCCTCGCTGTCAGTTTCAATCATAGAAATCACAGTCGAGAAGGTGCAAATATTAGTAACTAGTGACGTAACAAATAGTTTGCCTCGCTGAAAACCCAGCTCGTCCGCATCCCCTCTTCATCTCTAGCAACGTCATCGTCATCTGACCTCGAACAGGACCCGGTCCCGATTCCTGACCAGTGGTTCTTCGACTCCTCTCACCATCTCGTATTTAGTTTATATCAAAACAAAACTCTTATCGATCTCGTTATCTATTTTCTATAATACTCTTAGATAATAGATATATTTATGGAACGGGATAAAAGTTAATATTGTATTACATTAATGTAATTATTAAAATTGTTATTTTTATAAGAAGTTTTTCATGAAAATATAGAGGAAAATAGCCCTTCATGTATGCATTAACTGCAAGTAAGTTCATTTAAATTATTTTTTGTAACATTCACTAAGTTTCCGTCTGAAGTCACAGGTTTGAGCCAGGTTTAACTCTGTCTTTGGCTCAACCTCGTTTACATGGCAACACAGTTTCCAATTATTTAAGTTAAACTCAGATTCGACCCTTAACTTTTTAAGCATGAAACTGTAGTAATTATTGATTAATTTTGCTTTTTAAATTATAAACTTAATTAAATGTTGCAAGGAGTCTTTTCAATCCACCTTATTTATTCCGTATGTTTCTACTAAGAATCGAAAATCAATTAATTACCGGTATTAAATGTTATAAGTGTTTCTGAGTGGATTTTAGCACGATGTCTGCCTGTATTTGTAAGAGAGTGAGAATTGTCGTTGCTCCCAATGTGATTACACCAAAGAGTTGAAACATTTGTACAAAAATCGAACTTTATGTCTAGTTGTGCTAAATGGAAAATGATGCTATTATGACGCATCAAAAAAAAATGAACGCAGAAAAATTATTTATTTTAATACGACCAGTATATCCAGGTTTTTGTCGGATCAATTGCGATAAGAAGTATTGTTTGTGGTTGGGTACATGTGTGTAACCGGAGAAAATAACCGTTGAATGAGCATAACCGGAGAAAATAACCGATACATGTGTGTAACCGGAGAAATAACCGGTACATGTGCGTAACCGGAGAAAATAACTTAGTGCTGACTAATTGCAAAATATAATTTCCATATACTTGCGGAAGTGTGAAGTCACAAAACCAATCAGATTCTATCATTTGCTCGTTATGAGCCAAAAGTGACCAATAGCATTGCTTTTTTATAGAAACAAAGAAATCATTTTAGATGAACTGCTGTGACGTATTATACCTTTATTTATCTTTGATACCATCGTGTTTTGCTAAACAAGTATGACAATGATAGTTGTTTACTTAGTGAGATTCTCAGAAAAACTATTTCCGTTTTTTAAAAATTCCATTGAATTTTTACATTCCATCTTGTAAAGGGTTTCCACATAGCAAATAATGACTTACCATTTATGTATCAGTGTGCGGAATTGGTTTTTACAAATGGTTAAGTGATTTATTGCCCAAGCAGTCGTGACCAGTATATCTATGACTCGACATGTCTTAGCATCTTATTAGCAAAATACTTGCACTCAACGCAACAGGTAGTTGTGTTTTACACTAATTACAGAACAAATTTCATTCGGAATGCGTGCCTTTCCGTGCTTAACGATCCATTTTTTTGCTTAAGGTTTCAGTTTATGCTTTATATCATTCTAGATCTGTGCTAATGTTTATTTATAAAAATATCAATCTATTTAATTCGATTAATCACTGCTACAATACCTGAAAGAAAATTGATAACCAATTATTTATTGAAGAATGTTGTAAAAAAAGTAAACTTTATTCCCTTTACCACAGTGGACTGTCTCTGTATAATAAATTACCTTTAGATATAAAACTTTCAATAAATGTTTCCACATTCAAGAAAAAACTAAATATTTTTGTTTTGACCATTTAATTTTATTCTAAATTTTTTGACTACTAAACACAATTATCATGTATTAAGACTTCACTTTTTTGTAAATTCTATTTATACTTCATTTATTGGCTCGTTGGAGTCATTATCTCACTACTTATTGTTTCTCTTTTTATTTTTAATGTACTAATTTTTGAATTAAGTAATAATTTAAAAACCTTCCACTAAAATTCTTTTAATTACTTTATAAAACCCCACACTCAGACTTCATAGTCTAGTGGGATTGCCTTAGTAATAGTATATTTTTTAAAATTGTATTTTCTAAAGTGTATTCTCTATTCTTGTTAATTCTCAAATTATATAATTACATTGTTTATTGTATACTATGTTTAATTCTATTATGGCAATAAAGTTATTTTTTGATTTGATTTGATTTATAACTTGAGTAGATACTTAATTATCAAGCACTTTTCTTATTAAATTTTAGATTTTCCGCTAATTGACCACTTTTTTTCAACTTTTTAGCCACTTTAAGTTGTCTCATGAACTACTGTGACATATTATAGTAGTAGGAGAAGTATAGGAGGAGTATAGTATAGTAGTAGGATAGTATAGGCGTAGTCCGAACCAGTTTTATTTGGTTCAGCGTTAAAAAAAAACATTAAAAACGAAAATCCTCACTAAAAATTTATTTTTCACCGACCGTAATTTTTTGTTTCCAGTAATTTGCCATAGTTTGTTCGATTTTTCGGTCAGTTAAAGTGGTTGTATCGACTTTGGACAGGTTTCATTCGATTCAGCGCCCCCAAAAATATTGAAACCTACTGATGTTTTGAAAATTTTAACTCGCAACATAACGTCTATCCCACTAGTGAATTTTTCCAAAATAAAATCACTAAAAAGTAATACACACTTCCAAAGGTTCTTGTTCTTTTGATGCCTAACATGTAATTAAAGTAAAGCTAGTTATTATTGACGCCACGACTGGAGAAGAATGCAGGAACCCCTTCTCCTTGAGCAAGATATCTTTTACATCCAGCAGCTGGCCTATTCTAACTATGTATTAAAATTAAAACAACTCAAAACTGATGCAAAATTACTATAAACTTAGTAAGTAAGTAAATATGTATAATTTATAAATATACATAATTATAAATTCACACACACATAAATAAATAAATATGACTATTTATTATAGTTTTAACTTTATTACTCTATGATATATACGAGTGTATATATATATATATATATATTTACTCGTATATATCATAGAGTAATAAAGTTAAAACTAATAAGATATTACTATAAATAGTAATATCTATTCTTCTAGTCTTCTTTCTTCTCTTGCCTGACGAAGTTGTTATACAACGAAACGTTGCAAATATACTAAGTTTTTACTGTCATTCTTTATCCATCTGTTTTTATCGATAATTAATATATATATATATATATATATATATATATATATATATATATATAATATATATATATATATATATATCCCAGATCTCTATATAAACCCAATCTCTACTAAAAACTCCCTAGTTTTGGCAGGTATAGTACCTCTAGCTCCGAACCACAGCCCACGCTCTTTGTATTTTTTTCTCCATGAAAGGAGCCACACTTTTCTTTGTAATACCCAAAAAAAATTCATGAACCTTGTTGGCTTGGTCATTGGCTTCATATCGAAGCCAATGAAGCTCCGAGACCGTGATCGTATAAGCACTCGATTTCGGCACCGGAGTTCGCAGCCCGGGCTATACTCATACAATATAAGTTTGTATGAATACTATTAAAACGATTTCCGCAAATTTTAATAAATCATAAGTGGATAGTGGCTGCAACCCACCTGACGATGTTCCCGCAGGGATAATACTCTGATGGGCCGAGAACCTAAAACTAGCATTTATACAGTTTTTTTAGATTCGTTTATTTGTATACTGCATATATATATTTATACATAAGACATTCATGTATATACGTTTTGTTTTCATTTCCTTTAACCTCCCTTGGTTTAGGTTTACATCCAAGTTATTTATCTAATGTATTTAAGTTAATTTACTTATTCAACTTGCTTTGTCTATAGTGTGTGGTGGTATATTTATAAATTTGTATATTTTGCTTAGGAAGTTGTTAGTTTAGAATTGCTCTGGATTTTTCATGTCGTAAGCATGTTGTTACATGCTGACAATGTTGATTTACATGACTTCTTATTTACTTTGTTTGACGAAATTGTTATGCTTTGATTGTAGAGCCTGACGAAGATATAAATATGTATCATATATATCGAAACGTTGGTTAAAAGAATATGGTTCTAGTGTTTATTTTTACTGACTGAATTCTGATTTTTTTCAAATAATTATATATATATATATATATATATATATATTATATATATATATATATATATATATATATATATATATACATTTTTAGAAGAGGTTTCTATGAGATTGTCTGCCTACGTGGCCGTGATCGTATAGGCACTCGATTTCGGTACCGGAGGTCCCGAGCTATGCTCTAAGATTATACGAATAGTATTTGTATTTAAAATATTTCGTCAACGGATAGTAAGTTTCTCTAATATTTCAATTCTTAGAGGATAGTAGATGCATACTACCTGAGGTGGGTTCCCGCAGAGTGAATACCCTGATAGGATTTCTATGAGATCACACAGAGCCCCAAAAAGATGTCTCAACTTTTTTATTAATATTATATTATTCAGATATTACTACTCAGATAGCCTTTGCCCCATGCCCCCTCTAGTAATAGATGTTTATGATGGAACCTTATAAGATTATAGTATATAATCCTTAGTAGATTATAGTAGTTAATAATTAAATCTGTTTCAGACATGGGCGAGGGGCTGAAGGTGACCACATTTCTAACAGCACTGTGGGTAACTTCCATTATAGCAAGACCTGATGATCTTGATCTAGACTCACTGATAACAGGTACATTTGGTAAGCCACCAGTCAGAGTGGTGATGGATACCAGCCGACAGTTGTTGGCGGTGACGGATACCAGCCACCTGACAACGGTAACAAGGAACCTGGCTTTGTAGGCGGTAACGAAACACCAACTGATTGTGAATGTGTTCCTTATTATCTATGCAATAATGGCACTATAAATGATGATGGAACTGGTATCATAGATATAAGGTAAAACTGTATAATTATTTAATAGAAAATCACTGGTTGTAGAATTGTAAAATACGTTTTTACTGTAAGAGTAGGACTACAAACAGTACTTGGAATCAGAGAAACAAGGGCCTCCAAAATAATGTTTTATTATAGTGCGACACACGGCTAAAATCAGTTGACAGCGTGGGAAAATAATGCGAGGAAGCCAATGAGGTGTAGTCCTGGGTGTTAAACCACACCCTCAAGAACGAAAGAATAGAAAGTCTCTCCACAGTTTATGATATTTATTTACAATAAAGCAGAGCGCTTTCGACCTTACAAGAGGTCATCATCAGTGCCTATTAAACAAATAAGACAAAAAAAATTAAATTAAAAAACCCTACTTAGAAAGAAAAAAAAATAAAATACAAAGTATACAAATAAGAACAGAAATGAAGTTAAACATAATTAATAAAATAAATTTACCGTTGAGCAGAGAATAAAAGATAGAATGAGTTATTATAAAACACAATTAAGATAGAGGTTTGAGCAGACTTGTATGTGTCTTGTTACGTTAAAGCGCTCTGCTTTATTGTAAATAAATATCTTAAACTGTGGAGAGACTTTCTATTCTTTCGTTCTTTACAATGGACTCCATTTATGCACATTTTAAAACATCACGCCCTCAATTTCAAATCAGACCAACATTATTGGTTCCTCAACACTATATTCCCACACTGTCAACACATTTAAGTCGTGTATCGTACTATAAAATCAGAACTTTCATCCTTACTAATATCAACAGTGTTAATATGCAACAGAGACTAAGCAATAATCAAAAGACTAAACGAAAATCGGGTACGGGGTACCTCTTTTCGAACTCGCTTAGCTCGTTCGAAGTAATGTATTTTCACTCAGTATATTTTAAATAGTTATATATATATATATATATATATATATATATATATATATATATATATATATATATATATTAAAATTCCTTTATATTCTATGTATATATAACAACACATATACAAAATACAAAAAAATTATACGAAAATTATTTTGCCCACATTAAAAGAGAAACACCCTTGAGCTATGTGGGCATTTTTAAATATTTAAAGTAATTTTAAGCATGCTTAATGAAATACTAAAAAGCAAAACAAATAAAAATTAATTAGTTAAAAACATGCTATGTTATAAAAGATTTAAATATTGTCAATATTCACTTATTTAGATCACCTAATTTATATTAAGTCAATTGGGCTCTATTGTAATACTCCAATATACTAGTGTTTAATGAATAATGGGGCATTAAATAATAGTAAGACATTTCTTACTAGAGAGGCCGTCGCGTTTCCCCTCCGTTGACAAAAAAAATAGTAAGACATAATATTGCATCCGGAAGTATTGCCAACTTTGTTATAAGAACTTTTATACTGTAACTGTGGCAGTAAACTGTCATATTAAGCAGAAAACTGGCTATGCTGTTATCAGTTAAGCTGTTTCAATTTACAGAATTATTATAAGACTGTGATTGTTGATGGTGTGAAATACTGAGTAAAGTGGTTTTGCAGATTTGGAGAGGGAACATGTGAGAGCTACATAGACGAATGCTGTAAAACCCCGCCTCTGCCGCAGCCAATAACCCCAGCACCCATCGTAAGAGAAGGATGTGGATTTAGAAATGAGGATGGTATAGGTTTTAGAATAACAGGAGCTTATGATAATGAGGCTCAGTATGGAGAATTCCCTTGGATGGTAATATTTTTATTTATATATTATACAAGAGCTCTTATCATTCCCTGGTTAGTTTGGTACAATAACTGCACATAGGTGACAAAGAGACTTATACTACTAAAGGGAGGATACATGGACTCTTAAAATTCCCTGGTTAGTTTTTTGTACATAATGATTTCAATCATTAACATAAGTGGAATTATTATATACATTTTCATATAAAATTTAATTAAAACTAAGTTTTTAATGGTTCCTAATGGATTTTTGATCCCTTATCTCTGTGCTAGTATACCCTCTAATCTCTTTGCGGATGATATTGTGTGTTTTAGAGAATTCTCAAAGAAATCATTTCATATCATTTGATACTACCGAGTTTTGCAAAACATGTATAGTTGACACAATATAATTGTGCAAGAGACGCCTTGGAAATGTAACAAGCAAAAAGCAATGCTACATCTGGGAACTGTTCCATCATTCGACATTCGTCATCATTGATGGCTCTACATAATGTAATACTGTTTTCTTACGTCTAACTCATCAGGGCGCCGACATTGCATTTTGCTTGTTACATTTCCTAGGTGTCTCTCGCACAATTATATTGTGTAAATCATTATTCCTTTGAAAATTCTCTAAAACACACAATATCATCCTCATTAGCTTGTGAGGTAGGATACACAAGCTCATTAGCTTGTGAGGTTGGGGTCATGAAGGTGGGTGAGAGTGGTGTGGATTATAATAAATTTATTGTTGTACTTGTGTTATGCAGATTGCTATTTTAAGAGAAGAGAAGGTAGAAGACGGCAATGTGCTGAATGTCTATCAGTGTGGGGGCTCTTTGATTCACCCTAAAGTCGTCCTAACTGCAGCGCATTGTGTTGTCAGGTATTTGCATTTTATTTCGTATTATCACAGCATATAACGCTGGGGGGGGGGGGAGCAGACTCTGACTTGTAACAAACAGACCGGACCAGCCTGTAACAAACAGACCAGACCACCCTGTAACAAATAACAAAGAGATATCACTAGCCTCTAAGAGCCTAAACGAGACAATATATTTCTATATTAATAACAATTAACTAGTAATGCGTTGCATCAAGAACTCGCGTCAGAAGAATACATAGTATAAAAATATTTAATAACGGACTCACTTTAATCGTTTAATCGATAGAGTAAATAGGGAATTTTCCCATACTGGTATTCTAAAATATAAATGCAAAAAAGGCTGGATCCACCCGCTAAATTATGTGTATTAGTACTTATGTACATAAAAATTATATCTCGATTGATTCATTGTTGATTTAACAAAATAAAATAGAGCTCGCTTCGCTCGCTAGATTGTGCATATATATATATATATATATATATATATATATATATATATATATATATATATATATATATTATATATATATATATATATATATATATATATAAGAATATGTGCAAATAAGGGCTCGCCTTGCTCGATAGAATACGCATTTTTAGAATTATACATAGCAAAGGCACGCATTCTAACGGCTTGCATCATGTATGCTTCACATGTATTAATAATAAGAGTAAAAAAGTGCTAGCTTCGCTTGCTAGAGTGTGCATATTTATAATAATAGACTTAAAAAAAGGCTCGCTTCGCTCGCTAGGTTGCGTATGATCAGAATTCATGTGCTATTCTTTTGATTTGCATCAGAACTTCATATCTGCATTGTTACAACCAGGGGCTGACTGGCCATTGAGGCTGAGAGCAGTGGCCCTCCTTGGGCTTCTCAGCCAAAAATAAACTTAAAAAAACCACGAAATTAAAAAATGTATTAAATACTACTTATAATATATAAATATATTTATACTAACCATGTAATTTATTTATTTATTATAACTATGTAATACATTTATTTATTATAACTATGTAATATAATCATTTATTATAACTATGTAATATATTTATTTATTTGAGGTAGTACGTAATTGAGCACTTTATTGGACTGTTTTAAGGATGAGAAGCCAATCATTATTGTTATAGGAGGTTATTTAGTACTTTTCACCTCCGAGGACAATAATGAATGAAAAAACTCCTAGGACGTAAAAGTAATTCATATATTGCCGCCATTACTGTAATGTTGCGTGTTCAAAAAAAACAATCTGTGTAAAACCTTAATGAGGTTTCTTTAAAAACGTTTATTTTGTTTCTGTTTTTGTTCGTAGACTAATTTTTTTCCGTTTTTAAAAGTTGTTCTAATTGTCAATTTTTGTGTGTTTATTTGTAAAGTTTTTACATTTTTCAGTAAAAGTGTGAAGCTATGGATGAATTCAATGACGACGATAATATGGAGTTAATTAGACGATTGTTTTTTTTTCAATTAAGTATATAGCGCAGTTTATTTAATGAGTGCTACCTCAAAAAAATAGTGTATGCCATCCGGCTGAGAATGTCTTTATGTCTTGGCAATTTTTCCCGACTCGCTTCGCTCGTCGGTAAATCTAATTGCCGTGACATAAAGATACACTTCTCAGCCTTATGGCATAAATAACTATTATTATAACTATGTAATATATCCATTTATTATAACTATGTAATATATTTATTTATTATAACTATGTAATATATTTATTACACCACTCCAAAATCAAAGAGGCCCAATACATTGAGGTAGGGCTAAAATAGCTCTTAGAGACAAATGTTTTTAAAGTACTTAAAATATTCTTAATTTCTAATTGTTACCTGAATCTTAGGTTTTTAAGGTTTCTACTCATTTTACCTGCACTTTAAGAGCCCCATACGGGATACTAGGCCCAAAAAGGGCCCTACAGCAACATAAAAGGCCTTTAGATCTTTTTTTTAAGTAATTAAAAATATATTCTAAATTCTTGATCTTTATGACCCCTATTCATTTTACCTTGACGTTTAAGGGCCCCATACAAAGACTAAAGCCAGTAATGGCCTTTGACATACTTGATCAGGGCCCTAAAAGTGTGCAAAAGGGCCCTAGAGATTAAACCGTTTAGTTAAATATTTCATTTAAATTAACCAACTAAAGTTTTATTTTAGTTTTACTTAGTTATTTTATTTAAACAGGTTTATTAATTGATTTAAATATAATAATTTCATTTGATTTAATTTAATTAATAAAAATAGTTATTTATGCCATAAGGCTAAGAAGTGCGTCTTCATGTCACGGCAATTAGATTTACTGACGAGCGAAGCGAGTCGGGAAAAATTGCCAAGGCATAAAGACATTCTCAGCCGGATGGCATACACTATTTGTTTTGAGGTAGCACTCATTGAATAAACCGCTATATACTTGAAAAATTGAAAAAAAAAACAAACGAAAAAAATTAGATTATGAACAAAAACAGAAACAAATAATGAACGTTTTTAAAGAAACCTCATGAAGGTTTTACACAGATTGTTTTTTTGAACACGCTACATTACAGTAATGGTGGCAATATATCAATTACTTTTACGTCCTAGGAGTTTTTTACATTCATTATTGTCCTCGGAGGTGAAAGGCACTAAATAACCTCCTATAACAATAATGATTAGCTTCTTATCCTAAAAACGGTCCAATAAAGTGCTCAATTACGTACTACCTTAAAAAATAGTTATTTATGCCATAAGGCTGAGAAGTGTGTCTTTATTTAGTTATTAAGTGTGTCTTTATTAGTTATTTATCTAATTGCCGTGACAATTAGATTTACCGACGAGGGAAGCGAGTCGGGAAAAATTGCCAAGACATAAAGACATTCTCAGCCGGATGGCATACACTATTTTTTTGAGGTAGCACTCATTAAATAAACTGCGCTATATACTTAATTGAAAAAAAACAAACGTCTAATTAACTCCATATTATCGTCGTCATTGAATTCATCCATAACTTCACACTTTTACTCAAAAATATAGAAGCTTTACAAATAAACACACAAAAATTGTCAATTAGAACACCTTTTAAAAACGAAAAAAAAAGTTAGTCTACGAACAAAAACAGAAATAAAATGAACGTTTTTAAACAAACCTCATGAAGGATTTATACAGATTGTTTTTTTGAACACGCTACATTACAGTAGTATTACATACAATGGCGGCATTATATGAATTACTTTTACGTCCTAGGAGTTTTTTTACATTCATTATTGTCCTCGGAGGTGAAAAGTACTAAATAACCTCCTATAACAATAATGATTGGCTTCTCATCCTAAAAACGGTCCATTAAAGTGCTCAATTACGTACTACCTCAAAAAAATTAAATTATGCATGCAATAATCATTAATACTACTCTAGTTAAAGCAATAAAGGACCCCCTCCCATAGGGCCCTTTTAGGCCAAACCCTACTCGGTCCTTTTTGCCTCAGTCCGCCACTGGCTACAATATAATATGTCCGCTGATGACGCCTGGTTTT
Organism: Microvelia longipes; assembly: GCA_018340805.1. Lineage (NCBI taxonomy): Eukaryota > Metazoa > Arthropoda > Insecta > Hemiptera > Veliidae > Microvelia > Microvelia longipes. The sequence goes on along the minus strand of JACMZG010001870.1, from coordinate 2,690,995 downwards.
CCCATACAGATAGCTTTACCTACACAAAAAAATTGTTCAAGGGAACTGAAGTCTTCTATCATTTGTTGTTCTCTATTAATATACTACACTCTAATTACATCGTGTTGTTTTAATTTTAGCAAAGATAAAAACTTACTTAAAGCAAGAGGAGGAGAGTGGGACACGCAAATGACAACGGAACTGTATCCTCATCAGGATCGTAAAGTAGATCATGTAAGTTAACATATGTAATACTCATACCTCATAGTGCAAGTCATAATAAATAAAAACAAATCAGTTTTTATATCCTACACATCATTATATCTAAATAACTGAGCCTAGTTAGTACCTATATAATTAAAAAAAGGCCGAAGGACTCTTGAGATGTTATCTTATGCCAGTTCGTCATATTACTACTTCAAATAAGTGGCCTACTGCCAAAATATAAGCGAATTTTCAAATTTCTTAGACAAAAACGTGATTTGTTTACATTATGTTATATATATTACGTTTTAATTTTCAGCCCGATCTAAACACATTATGGAACTTTGTGATTTTTCGAAATGTTTGTGTGGTCATTGTGATTTAATGGCGTGGTACATATTTCAGGGTTCTGGAAGTGTCCAGAACCCCAAAAAAACAACCTTGTAAGTGGACAAGGTTGATTTTTGTACCAAGTTTCATTTCGATCCGAGAAAGCGTTCAAAAGTTATCTTGTCCTATATCGTGTCTCATAGAAACGTCTAGGAACTAAAATCTCGTATACACACACACACACACACACACACATATAATATATATATATATATATATATATATATATATATATATATATATATATATATATATATATATATATATATATATATATATGACACAATATAATTGTGGGAGAGACACCTAGGAAATGTAATAAGCAAAATGCAATGCTACATCTGGGAACTGTTCCATCATTCGACATTCGTCATCATTGATGGCTCAACATAAAGTCGGTAAGAGAGCACCGCTCGTCTCTGGTAAGTACTTCACATTATATTCTTCGGAATTAATTGAAGATCAGAGTGAGTTCAGGCTCTGTCGGCGCCATGATGAGTTAGACGTAACGAAACAGAGTGGGACATGACATTATGTTGAGCCATTTAGTTTGACGAATGTCGAATGATGGAACAGTTCCCAGATGTAGCATTGCATTTTGCTTGTTACATTTCCTAGGTGTCCCATAGAAATGTCTAGGACACAAAAATCTCGAACACACACACACATATATATATATATATATATATATATATATATATATATATATATATATATATATATATATATATATATATATATATATATATCATAAACTCATTTTTTCTTTGAAAATTTGCTAAAAAAGAGTCAAATACAGTCTTCATATTACCACTACTGGTACAGTTCAAACTAAACCCTGACTAGGATTTAGTTTGGCAGTAATGGGTCACTGCAACATCTTACATATTATAATATACTTGTATGGTGCTGTTTCAGATAGTAGTTCATGAAAAATATTACGCAGGAGCATTGTACAACGACGTGGCATTGCTTATTCTGGACCATCCCTACGATCATGCTCAGAACTTAGACATCATTTGCCTTCCTAAACAAGGAGATGTCATATTAGATCAAGACTGCTTTGCGTCCGGATGGGGCAAAGACACGTTCGGTAAGACACTCTTTAGGCCTTGTGAAAATCAAAGAAAATTCTAAGAAAAAAAAATCTTTTCGTTATTTATTTAACCTTCTTAGGAATTAAATGAAAGGAGAGTGTAAGGCAAGGATATTTAACTAAAGGCGACGCAGTAAGTCGTTTGTCATACAATAAAGTGACTCCGTTGAGGATAAAAAAAATAAAGAAGAATCTATCATAAAACTGTAAATGCTTGAAAAAATTACATTAACTGCGCAGGTCTGAAAGTTATAGCCAAACTTACCTTCCGACGAATGCTTCCTAATGAATGCTATAAACAAATAATGAAAAGAAATATACTTCATTTTGCTTTCTAAGGAAGGTAAGTTTGTCTTTATTTCTCTATCTTATTTAACAAGCAGCAACTCTGACCTGTGAGTTATTAAGAATTAATCTCTAATTTTAGGCAAAGAAGGACAATATCAGGTTATTTTGAAGAAAATTGAACTTCCCATGGTACAAAGAGATATATGCCAGGATGCTTTAAGAAAAACTAGATTAGGAAACAGGTTTAAACTGCACGACAGCTTTGTCTGTGCCGGAGGCATAGAGGGACGAGACACATGCAAGGTAAAGTCATATCTTTAATTTTAATACATTTTCAACTAAAAAATTAAGTCTAAACTTGGAGAGAGTGCAGGTGTTACTAGTTACAGTCAGTATTTATTCAAATGAACTAGGAAAGATTGTTCTCTAATTTAAGTTGACAGTAAAGAGATTGATTACATTACTGTGGAATCAGTGGCATGCATAGTGGGAGGCTGGAGGGCATAGCCCCCCCCCCCAGTATTGGCCGAAGGGCATCAAAACGCTTCAGTATTAAACTTTTTTTTAATTTTTTTAGGGAACTAAGATGTCTTACATTTTTGTCCATGCGTCACAATGTAATTAGTCATGAAAACCCAAAATTGATTAAAAGTAGTATGTAATCTGAATTGCAATACTCTTCATTTGATATATTAAAAGCTATAATTTAGCGGATGTAATTCCTAGCGTTACTACAGCTTACCAAATACTATCTGAGCTTACCTAAATCTCAATCTGATCGCATCATTTTTCCGCGTTTTATGAGTTTTTGAAATTTTTGCGGGCTAATGATGTCATCAAAAAAATATTTTCCGAATAGCACAAGTACAGCGGTAGACTGATTTTTGTACAAAGTTTCAACTCTCTAGCATAAATACACTGGGCGCTACGACGATAACAGACACAGACAGACAACTTTGCGAAAACCACTCAGGAGGCCTTAAAAACGCCTGAAACAGATAATTCTTGTTTCATCCCGGTTTCGGATTTTTTTGCTAACACAATTCTTTTCCTAGATTTTAGTTCCGCCAAAATCCATTATTGGTAGCTTAAACACTTTAAATTTAAACACTAATATAATGGCTGAATTATATTATTGCATCCATTACTAACAAAATATCTTCAGATATTTTAGACACATGTCATTTGATCAGAAAAATTATTAACATTATAGTATGACACACGGTTAAAATCAGTTGACAGTGTGGGAAAATAGTATTGACGAACCAATGAGGTTGGCCTGATATGAAATAGAGGGCATGGTTTAACATCCAGGACTAACCTCATTGGCATTATTTTCCCACTCTGTCAACTGATGGTAACTGTGTGTTAACATTTAACTAAAATTGACAAAACTTAGTTTAAAGTTAGTTTAAAATAATCTAAAAAAACACACAAAAAAGGGAGTCATACTATAACAATTAACTAAAACTGACAAAACTTAGTTTAAAGTTTGTTTAAAATAATCTAAAAAACACACAAAAAATTGCAAATCACTTGACTTATTATTCTGTACCTCTCTTCAACCAATGGGTAACACAGAAAAACAACAACTAATAATAAATATAATTTATTATTATTATTTTACATTATAAATAATTTTCATACAATTTCGAACATAAATGTAAAAAAATAATTTTTTTAGTGATATTGAAGGAACTAATCTAGTAAAGAACTCATACTTAAATAAAAAGACTAAGAGGATAAAATTGTAATATTTAATTTATTTTGTTGTCAGGGTGATGGAGGCAGTCCACTAGTATGTCCAGTCAAATATGGAAAGGAACACCAATATCAACAGGTTGGAATTGTAGCCTGGGGAATCGGATGCGGGAACAAGAACCCTGCTGTTTACGTCAACGTGGCTCACTTTGTCAACTGGATTGATGCTCAGATGGCTAAACATGGCATCCAACCAGGATATTACTACTAAAACAACCCTAGAGAAACAATGTCTACATCTACAGACCGGAAGATCCTCTGACATAATCTTATTCAATTAATTTATTAGAACTATGTAGCTGTCTCCGTGGTTGAAATTGTTAGTATTTATACTTTTGACACCACTGAGGACTGGGGTTCGCAGCCCAGGTTACGCTCTCAGTTTTTAAATAAGATTTTGTCAAATAATACATCACCAACTTTAGATTATACTTTGAACATAGCGGTTGCCACAACCACCCGAGGTTGTTCCCGCAGGGGTTATCTCTGATGAGCCACAAACCTAAATGGGCATCATCATCATTAGAACTAAGTGTTTGTTTCCTATGGTATATCTTTTATATAAAATCATTTTGAGGGGAGGGCAGTCTTCTCACTCTATAGGTTCCTGTGTAAATGGAATAATATAAGTGGAATAATATAAAATGGGACCCTATATCTTTTGTTTTTATTTTAGAAGGTGTGCTCACAGCTGTTTTTATCAGTCACAATTGATACATTTTATTTATTTTTTAAGCAACAATTACCATGTACACACAGCGTATTTAACAGGTGATCGTATTGGATATGTATGCATTACGGTCAACTAACTGATGATATATATATATATAATATATATATATATATATATATATAATATATTATATATATATATATATATATATATATATATATATATATATATATATATATATATTCAAACAAACAATTAAAAATAATATGGTTTATGTTTTGTTTAAAAAACAAAGCACTTGGAGTACAAATCAAAACTAGTTTTATTCAAATAGACTTAAAGGATAAAACCGTGTTCTACTTTATGTCCTTTATCTGTTCATTCTCTGTAGCCTCAGCAATAACTAAACACTTTCAAGACATTGATGTGGCTCAAACTAAAATTAAAAATCATGAGATTGTTCTTTATCTTTAAAACATTTGGCTAACTTATTTTATTTCTTGATTCTAATTTATTTATAAAAATATTTTAACTGTAACATTCTTAAATAAATAATTTATTTATATTTAAAAAAAGGGAAATTTTATATTGAAAATGTGCTGAACAATTAATAAATACCTTAAACTTAAACACCTCTCCTAATCCATTCCTTTCCACTAAGTTATTTTAGATATATTTTCAAAGAATTAATATTGAATGGATAAAGTACATACTATAAATAGTCTAAAAAATAAATAATTAAAATATTTAAATAAATATAATAAATGCTCTTTTAAAGGACACAGTACGATTGTTCTTTTTAAGGGGCACAGTACTATATATAGTTTACCACAGAGACATAATTATAGTGCTTGTTAGCTTAACATTAATTTCAGGGTATCAAGAATGTTTCACTTTAGGAAAATAAAAATATACTTATTTTATTGTAGTGGACCATTTCTGATGAATGATATAAAAGTCAAATACAGTCCTAAATTTTGAAAATTAACTCTACCCTGCTAGGGAAAAAATATATTGTTTGAATTGCTGTTCTAAAAGTGGTGTTTGTCTGTCAACTTTTACTTCTTTGTTAGCTATAAATAGGACATGGTATAAAACCATTTCAAAAACTATTATATCCTGAGAAATCTAATACCATCAACGAAAAAAAAATCGAAAGAACATATATAGGAAAAGGAAATAATCAACCACACAGATCACTGTGAAGAATCGGTAAGGTGAGTGGTGGGGGAACACTTAGGACGAGTGCATTAATTTTAATTATCGCTCTCTATTATAATAAACATCAATGTAAGAGCAGAACTTGCCTTCATTTTTATTGTTTTAATTATAATTATTTTCCTTATGGAAATCATAAATTATTATTATTATATGCCACTTAGCTTTTTTGCCTTTTCCTTGTTTATTTCAATAAACAAAGCAATAACAGCTCAGCCAAACAGAATGGCAAGCAATGGTAAGAGCTGGTGCTAGGTGTTAGGACCAGCATTGAAATCAGTCGCCCATACTAATTTTGAAGAGTTAAAATCTCAAGAGATTCTAACTACTTTAAACACCTGCCTTGACTGGTTGACAAGTAGAGGATTTACAATCATAGGAATAATAGATCTGAGGAATAACCCGAAATGAGTTTGGTAGAATGTGACAGATTGAGTAGAGTCAATTGTTGATACTGTTCAATATCATAAGAATAATTATGATTTCACAATTTATTTATTTATTGTTTTTAATGTCTTAAATCAAATCTGCCCTCCTAATCAAATTTTATTTCTTTTAATTCTGAAATAGAGTACAAGGGAATTTGAAGCAATATTACTTTAATATTCTTTTTAAATTCATTTTCATTTAATATTCTAATTTTTGTAGGCAGTACATTGTATAATTTAAGTCCAGCTTGAGTTGAGTTGTACTTAGCTGTCTTTGTTACCCTATACCTTTCTACAGAGTATTGACCAGTCTGTCTGGTGTAATAACAATGAATATTTTCTATAGTTTTTAAGGAAGTTCTAGTTTTATGTAAAAATAAAAGAATCTGATAGCAATAGAGAGAATAGATAGTTAACATTTCATTATTTAAAAAATATTTCTTACAAGATTCTCTAGGGGGAATCTTTAACATAACCTTAAATTAAGTGCTCTTTTATGAATAATAAAAAGTCTATTAACACTGGGGGCACTTCCCCATATCATTTTCCATTCATCCACAAGATAAAATACTGAAAAAATGAGCATAATAAATGGTTTTCAATGAATTTGGAGACAAAGATGAGGAGGTTTTCCTAAGCATATACACACTGGTACTCTTGGCTAAGTGTGTGATATGAGGTTCCCAGGATAACTCATTATCTATGTGAACACCTAAGAATTTTAAAAGCATGAAGATGATTCGATTTAAAATTAAACATAAAGTTAACAGTCTTATTTTCATTCAATTTGACTTTATTAGCATTTCATCAATTAATTAAAACTCTCATGGCTTTAAAATTTTAGTTGTTCTAAATCATCTGATGATTTAGAAGAAAGAACTATACCATAGTCATCAGTAAACAGAAAGGCTGCTGCAACTGCCTCATTACTTGGAGAAGGTCGTTAATATAAATTAAAAATAAAATAAAAAAATAAAAGATATATTGCACTACTACTCCAGACATAGCCTAAGAGGAGTCACCCGTGGTGTAGTGGTTAATACACAGAATGAATGGACTTTGAACTTCTGAGTTCATTTAATCATGGGTTCAATCCCAGCATGGGCCTCTGAGGGATAAAAAATTCTGCGTACCACGTCCTTTAGAAGGGACATGGAATGCCGGCATTCAGAAAGCCGGTGGTCTTGAGCCTGTGCGTTGTCAGGTACTCGTTAAAGATCCCTTACCATAAATGAAACTGGGTAAAGGCAAAATTTAGGGCCCTCATAGTAGATTCATCATAATACTATAGTGTGTCTACCTTGTAGTTTAAAGTGTACGGAGGTTTGGTTTAACAGCAAGGGCACGTCTAGTTTTCACTAGACTATATGAGTCAGTGAAAATATGTATGATTGCTTGAAAAAGCATGAGAGAAACCATAGAAATTTACGGCCTTCTGTTTAGATTAGATAAAATATACCTACACTTGAAATTAAAAGGAGTAGAACACTATCTAAGGGAGATGGCTAAAAGGGCCCAACAATGTGGCCTACTTACCTGGTAGTTACTACCACTCCCTCCATATTACTACTACTAGCCAGAGAGAACATGGATATTTTGAGTTAAGATTAAATGTAGTCAAGAATACATTAGTGTGTTTTACCTTCAGCAACTAAAGTTATCCAACAGCTCTGTAATACTAGCATTAGGAGTCCATGCAGCTTAATATGCTCCAAATTGGACTCGCAATACATTAATTAAATGGAAATAAATTTTTACAGAAAAACATCATTTTTCTCAAACAATTACTGGAAAAGAGCCTCCAAGAAAGAAAACCTTGATACGGGAAAGTTTTTTGTGAAAAGGACTTAATTTCTTTTACACTCTTCTAGCAATATCGTTAGACTTCATGTACTTCTATCTATAATAAAATTGTTTTTTACTTTTCTTCATTTATATCATTGAAAAGTATTGTGATTGCACTAAAATCTAAAACGATGATTGTTCTTAAAACTTTGGTTTTATGAATTTTAGGACCTTGTTACTGGTTACACAGTGTTGTCTATCTATATCTATGATATACTTGTCCAATTGAAACAAAACTTGGCGTACCTTTTTTAGGTAAAGGTTTAAACTTGTATCAAAATACAACTTAATTAGATTGATACAATTGGATGATCAATAGCTGGATCTTCCAGGCTAATGACTCATTTCATCTCCTACTGGCTCTTCTTTCCTCTGCTGATCAAAAGCAATAAGACTTGCCAGGAATAAACAAAAACTATGTTTGTATTAAAGCAATGATGTTGCTTTGACTGTGCAATAACAACAAGTTTGGTACATAATAGTGATGCTGGGTCTCTAAGAGCCTGTTATACTATCTGCTAATGAAGAACTCACTGAAATTCTTAAGAACGTCAAAGCCTGTCATACTATCTGCTAATGAAGAACTCACTGAAATTCTTAAGAACGTCAGAGCCTGTCATACTATCAGCTAATAAGAACTCACTGAAATTCTTAAGAACGTCAGAGCCTGTTATACTATCTGCTAATGAAGAACTCACTGAAATTCTTAAGAACGTCAGAGCCTGTCGTACTATCTGCTAATGAAGAACTCACTGAAATTCTTAAGAACGTCAGCCTGTCATACTATTTTCTTTGAAGGACTCACTGACATTCTTAAGAAAGTCAGGGCCTGTAATTATATTTTGCTTAATGTAAGAACTTAAAAACATTTGAAAGTAGTTAGAACAGTGATTCTATTCAACCTCTATCCAAAGACATGAGTCGGTTCTGTTTGCAGTCAGTAGAATGTGTCACACACACTAAGCAAAGTTAGTGCTCTTAGTTTTGATCGTAATTATATTTTTTGATAATATAATATAATCATAAGCAACAAGTGCTATATGAGGTATGCAGTGCTTACTGCTGGCAGTCTAGGTAAATGGGTTGGGGTAACTTAAATGAGGAAAAGTTTGGAATCGATTATCGCAAGCAACTAAAAATCAGCACTGCGGAGGACTATACAGAGAACAAAAAGTTAATTTAAAACTGAACTGAATGTGAAGTAGAAAATTAAGCCACGCCCACTAAGTTTGAAATAAGGTCAACCGCCACGCTAGCGTTGACCGGAATCCAAATTTCCCCACCATTTACTACATACACAGCGTATGTAGCAGGTGATCATATTCCATACACATTTAATACGATATGGTTCTTACACCGTGTTTGTTTAGTCGTTTGATTGAGATTTGAGTGATCACTGATCCCACCATAACATCCCGTCTTTATGGTGAAGGTTCACTTTTGGTTATAAGGGAGCTTAAAACAAAAAATAGATTTAATTAAATTTTGATTTCTTTGCATAATAATAATAATAATGTTACAATAAAAAAAATATTTAAAAAGTTATTTAATGAAAAACGGGAATATTTAAGTGAAATAAAACAAAATAAAAGTTCGACGAGAAGGTTATCCGTTAAATACAATCGTCTCTAAAGGTACATACAGCGTATGTACGTAAAATAATATTTAAGTGAAATAATAGTTCCACGAAACAGGTTATTCATTAAATACGATCACCTTTGAATGTGCAGACAGTAAGTCGGGAGAGCAATCTAGATTCCATCTCCCTAGTTCTAGCGTATCAGACTGAATTCTCTCCACATGGTTCTCACAGCGTATGTTACCGTATTAAGATATCGTACTTAATACCATCCGCAGATTTAGAACACTGTGTGAATGTACTAATTGAGTCGACAGTCCAACTGTTTAAGTACATATAGTCTCTGGTCTTATTTAACTAAACAGGCCCATATTATTTATGAGGAAGAACGACAGAGTCGTAACACAGTCCCAATCGCCGAACTCTTAAATGTAAACCAGTTTGATCTACTCATAACTGCTATATCATAATCTACTCATATAATACTGTACATTTTAAAAGGTTTGATGATACAAGTAGGATGATTCCTCCAAAGAAGATTGAGATGAAATTTTGAATATTTAAAATTAATAAAAGATAAATACCAGGTTCATAGAACATCCATATAATAAGGTTAAGGCTAAATTGCCTTCTTCTGTGGTTATCGTTTTTAAATAACACTCAATTTAAAGTTAATATCGTTGAGATTATAAAGTTGTTAAGCAAGCAAAGTAAGCATTTTAGCAAATAACACGTTTACAATTATTTAAGATTGTCTGCTTTAAATTTGATTCTTGTTATCTGTGAGTGTTTGTTTATTATTGTTTTCCGGGGTGGGGTGAGAGGGGGTACCCCCCACTCGGCTCCCCGCTTGTTTTCGTTGCCCCGAAGCATTGTGGGTAGTAGTAAGAAACCCAGCATAGGGTGACGTCACATAATTAGAGTAAATACAAAAGTGGAAGTGCTTATAGCGTGTGATTCTAAGCTCCGCGATATTTAATTAAATTTAACTATTTAAATTTAATATTTTTATTTAAATTTTTGTAAATTCGTTGCATAAGTGGTGATAAATAAATTTCTGTAAAAATTTCTCAAATGGATCGATTTTTGAGTGAGTAATTACAAAATTTTGAAAGTTGGGAAAAATCGGTTTTATGTGGTTGTGCGGAACCAAGGCCTGCTAGCTGGTATTGTGACCGCGCAACATCCAGTAGGCACCCGTAAAGGTCCCCCTTTTTATATTTTCTACAAAAATGGTCTAGTCTAATCCAAGATGCCGATCATGTTAGTGCCTAGAACTTTATTGTATTTAACAAAAATTAAATTTAAATAAAAAAAATATAATTATTAAAAAATGGATTACAATTTGATTGGTTCGTCGTGCGGGGAACACGGCCCGTACACGTTTTACAAGGCGTTTAAGTACACGAAAAATAACGTTACTAACATTTTAGCTGTTTCGGAA
>JACMZG010001870.1:2617590-2675090 GCA_018340805.1 Microvelia longipes | reverse complement strand
TATAATGTAAAAAGCACGGAAACACGCATCCAAAGGAAATTCGCCCGACATGCGGACCACCGCGCCAGAATTTTTAAAAGATTATCTTTAATTTGTATTGAAATATTCTTGGAGATAAGTATTACTGAAAATAGATAAGATTTTTACTTTTAGTAAAAAACCAATGTTTTTGTTTGAAGGTGTTTGTTAAAAGGTAACGGTTCTTATATTTCAATACCTGATAGGGTTTGTCAACTAAAGTAGACGATTTTGACCTCGGTCTTCTTCTCTATCCTGGTACAGCTCTAGCTACACACGTCCATTCCGTTCTCTCGGCTCTCGTTTTAGGTTTTGGTTGAAGATATGAAAAAGTTGCTTTTAGCGAATTTCCCAATGAAAAATTCGCTTATGAGGTGAAGGGAAGGTAGGGGGGAAGGTGTTATTTTTTAAAGGAGGTCTAATTGATCTAGAATATATATATAATATATATATATATATATATATATATATAATATATATAATATACATATTATATATATACATATATATTATTATTATATATATATATATATATATATATATATATATATATAATATATATGTATATGTATCTGTGTGTGTATGCATGCATGCGTACACTTTGTTCCCACACGTTATATGTACCACGATAACTTTCGAAGGCTTTCTTAGATCAAAATGAAACTTGGTACAAAAATTAACCTCGTGAATGTCCTGAACCATAGAGATATTATTACTAGAGGGGACCTATCGGTTGAATTTTGAAACAATTTAAAAGTAACCTGACCACCCTGGAGTATTAATACGATGAAATACATTAAATATACAATGCGATGAAATACATTATGCGGGAATAACCGATAAAGATTGATTTGTTATAACCTTAACTCACTCTTAGAGGAGGTTTCAATGAGGTTACACAGAGCCCCTGAGAGCCCCCAAAAAAAATCAGGCCTCTCAATGTATTAAGATAGGCTATTCCCCCTCTAGTATATATCTCTATGCTCTGAACCCATTATATGTCATACTTATATATTTCATATACATATTGTTTATGAAATATGCGTGGCTTCATTATCCCACTATATGACTTACTTAACATTCTTTTTATTTGATTGAATCTATTTACAAAAATCGATCCTTTAATTGTCCCAACCTTACTTAATATGTTATGTGTTTGACAATGCGAAATAATACTAATAGAATACAATTCAAAGAAGCAACCCAATACAATACAAGAGGCAATGCAATACAGTACTAATACAATAAAAAGATGCCATGCAATACAATACTAATACAATACAAAGAGGCAACGTATTATAATACTAATACAATACAAAGAGGCTATGCTATACAATACTAATACAATACAAAGAGGCTATGCTATACAATACTAATACAATACATCGAGACAATGCAATACATGGAGGCAATGTAATACAATACAAAGAAGATGTGCAATAAAGTACTAATGCAATAAAAAGATGCAATGTAATACAATACAAAGAGGCAATGTAATACAATACAAAGAGGCAATGCAATACAATACTAATCATTGTCATTGTATTTGGTATCAGATAAGTTAACTTAATAATAACTACCTGACTCAATACGGTCCGCGGGTTTAGCATGCTGTTTGTACGTAGTAATGAAAGATAAAATGCTTTGGGCGGGACTGAGTACGCTGTGTGAGTCACGTCCTCCCTGTGTCAATAATTGTATTTTAATCAGTTATTTTATACAAATAACTTAACTAATCATTAACTAGCTGCTCTTGTAGCTGCTTTATCGATATTTATGCGTCATTTGCGTATGAGTAAATTGTTCTGTATGCACTAAACTCAACGGCAAATCGATCAAACATAATGATTTTTGTTAGGGGGGAAGGTGTTTTTTAAAAGGAGGTCTAATTGATCTAGAATATATATATATATATATATATATATATATATATATATATATATATATATATATATATATATATATATATGTATATATTATCTGTGTGTGTATGCTTGCATGCGTACATTTTGTTCCACACGTTTTTATGTACCACGATAACTTTCGAAGGCTTTCTTAGATCAAAATGAAACTTGGTATCATTTAGTCAATTATAAAACAAGTTATATTCCAAAATTATATCAATATATATCCAAAGGATCTGGTTTATGCTTTATAAATTGAGCAGTTACTCAATTATTAAGCTCTACTCGTAACTATTTTTTCTGTATTTATCAAGGTAAATACGCAGAAACCTTTAAAGATACCAACCATGGAACCAACTGAGCATTAAACTAGTGCAAATAATGGTGTGCAGTGCCAACTTTAAAGGCATAGTTTTGTATAACCAACAGAGTCATTCCATATCAAATCAACACAGGTAAACACGTGATATCTCCCATTTTAATATAATTTAGCTGACAGGTAGGCACCATTGAAGAAAGAAAAAAAATATAAATTTTTCGCTCATTTGGTGCAGACATATTGCTGCAGTAGGGTGGGGATGTTTTGAAAAAAATTATTTTAGCGAATTTTCATTATGAAAATGACGCTTATGAGGTTGTTCGGATGACGGAAGTTGAGGGTGGGAGTGAGCGGAATCGGTTCCTATTGACTTCCTGATAACAAAAAAATATGTCCGAAAAAAGTTTATGTATATATGTATATATATATATATATATATATATATATATATTATATATATATATATATTATATATATATATATTATATTATTATATATAATGTATATATATATATATGTATGTAAAGTTTCTACCCTTTCGTATGGCGAACGATAACTCTCGAAGGCGTTCTCAATTGAAACGAAACTTTGCAAATCGCGAGATGTCGAGGAGGTTACGAGGCCTATTGTTTATAAAAACATTATGACGTCATCAACCAAAGTTATGACGTCTTGAAAAAAAATTTTTTTTGAAACTTGAAATGGCTTTAAAACAAGGTATTTCGTGTTAAAGTAGACGGCTAGCTGAGTCGATTAAGACCAATTTCAGCTCAATCGAATCATTCACAAATGGCGCAAACGGTATACATATATATATAATCTTGTATATATGTATACGTCTAGGTCAAAGACTCGTACGATATCTGTTGGGTTCAGTAGTGTTAGAGGGTGGTGATATGGTATAAAAGAGGGGCCTCTACCTCTTGCTCCATCCTGGTAAGCCTACTGTCCCAGAGAGACAGGACAAAAATGGCTTCCACTAAACCACGCCGAGCTAAGCAGGCCCGTAAAGCGGAAGAACCTCGAAGTAGTCTTTATATGGTCGAAGTCATTCTAAAACGATTGCGACCGGTTTCAGCTCAGTCAGGCAATCTTAAGTGACGGAAACGGGCATTTTTATTTAAAAACTAAAATCATGAATATATTTTTGTTTATAATTGTCGCGGCCGCCGCTAGTTTATTTTTATCTATATTTGTTTTTTTTTTTTCTAATGTTTTGTTTTGGACAACACTGTCAGGAAAGAATTATGTTTGACGTATTTTATTCTAGTTTTTTGATTCGTTTCAAGATTTATTAGTTTAGACGGTAAAATATTCTTTTACGGGTTCTAACAGGGTTGAAATGGGTTTTACGGGTTCTTGTTCGATTATTGTTCGCGAAAACGGGACGTTTATGTTACAGTTGTTCCTTCTTCGTATCGATACTTATACCAATAAAACTCTGTGAAAGTTAAAGCTGTCTGACTTTAAATTTGTGTAGCTAGAATGAATTCCGTGACGATTGTTGCGCGATTGCCGACACTAATGCTTCTTAATTTTAATATTAATAATACTCTATTAATAATAGAGTATGAATAAATCTCAATTAGCAAAATCAAATTTGTGAGAAAGCCTCTCAGGCCCGCGAAGCGGGCCTTTGTGGAAAGGCTGTGAAAATTCGCTAGATACATGGCAAAATGCCATGTAACAAGAACAACACATAATACAAACCCAACAACAATGTGGCCGCAAAGCGGCCACAGGAGGCCCCCGGGCCGCTTCGCGGCCCGGTGGGCCGACGCCGTGGAGCGGACGAGGCGCGAAGCGCCGAGGCCGCGTAGCGGCTACGGCCGAAGGCCCGTATTTCGACATTTCTTTAACTACAAAAATGGCTGTATCTAAAATTCTGCGTGGGGTATGATTTTTATTTTGGTGGCATTTGAAAACTTAAACTTGGCCCTTTCAAATAGATTCTACATTAGTTATAAGTTTTTACTATGAGCAAATTTAAAATAAAAATGATAATATCTCGAAAAGCCAATTTTTTGCTATGCGCCAACTGTAGCGCATAACATGTATCAAGGTGTAAATTCTATCAATGATTATGTGATTGATCTTAACTTTTTTACAGTTTGACATCCGTTTTGCGCTACTTTGTCCACCAATCCCATTGCGGTCCCACAATAGAACGTTGTGGTCATTTTACTAACGGTTTAAGCTCTTATTAGAAATTTTTAAAACTTGGCTTTTTGATTAGCATTTTTATTTTATATTTACTCATATTTAAAACTTATGATCCAAAAGTATGTAGAATCTATTTGAAAGGGCCAAGTTTAAGCTTTCAAAGGACACCAAAATAAAAATCATAGCCCACGCAGAAATTTAGACACAGCTATTATTGTAATCAAAGAAATGTTGAAAAATCTCATTATTTGAAAATTTCACAACCATACTGCGGCAGTATGGCTGCACCAAATGAGCCAAATTCTGGGGTTTTTCTTCCTTCTATGGTGCATACCTTGTTGGCCAAAATATATTAAATTGTGTGACATCGAGTCCAAAAATGTATTTTTTGTGTTTATTTGATCTGGACTTATGCTTTTCAAGCTCATGGAACTCTTTTATAATTTTTTTCTAAATTAGCAACCAGGTTAGGGACTTCATATAAGTCTGGTTTTCATTAAGGATTCTCTTCTCAATATTAACACACGCACATTATATATAATATATATATATATATATATATATATATATATATATAATATTATATATATATATATATATTATATTTATATTTATATATATATATATATATATATATTATATATATAAATATATATATAATATGTGTGTGTGTGTGTGTGTATGTATGTATATTTATTTATTTATATTATTTATTTTTATTGACCTATATGATAATCAGGATATTTCTATTCAAATTTAATAGAACTAGATATCAAATTAATTCTTTTACGATCATTTGTTTCAATTTTAAAATTTTGGTTACCATTTTTGGCCATTAAAAATGTTTCTTTTACATTATTTATAATTTGTATAGATCAAGTTATAAATTTACATAGAAACCCGGAACATATATGAATTTACGAATAAAGTATAAAATTACAAAATCTTTAAAATGGATGAAAATTAGAAAATAAGAAATTTGGACTTACTGCTAGATAGGAGTGGGGGGGGGGGTGAACCAAGAGAGGTTTAGATCCTCCCCCCCCCCATGCACTGTGTAATATCACCATGGCAACAATATAAAGGCCATTACACCTCCCTTCCTAACTGTACCCCCTCCTAACTCATAACTTACACCTATTTCTAAAGAAGTCCGTCAAGAGGAAATATATATGTCATGAAAAAACAGCTTTTCTAATTAATTAACTTCTTTTACATTTTTAAAAATAATGTCAAAGAATGAGAAATATAGAAATTATTAGTATTTTTTTATTACATAATACTTTTTAATTATTTATTTTTAATTTTAAAGTTTTATTTTGTAGTTATATACTTATGTAGTATATATTTTCTGTCTCAATATTTGATTCTCATTCTTTCTAAGTTTGTAAACTTTACATTTGCCGGTGTTTTATCGTTTAATTTTCTTTATTCTTATTTTAATTGTACGTTGCTCATGCGCTTTAATTGTGAAGTTTTTTTATTTGTGTACGCTTTATTGCTTATGCGCATAAGTTTTTGTATTTAATTGTAAGTCTTAACAATTAAAGCGCATGAATAATACAGTGTATAAAAATACAAAAACTTCCCAATTAAAGCGCATGAACAATACAGCGTACACAAATACAAAAACTTCACAATCAAAGCGCATGAGCACTTTAATTGTTTAGTTTTTTTTATTTGTGTACGATGTATGTTTTTTAAATTATTTCATAGTTGTAATGCTTTGTTTTAGGAATCTTTAAAAATTCAGATTTGAAAAAAGTGTTATTTGAAGCTCAGTTTATTTTAATTCTTAGAGCATTTTCTTTGAAAAAAGAGAAAAAATAAACAACAATTTGTCACTCTACTTATACCGAAAACTTGAGCAAAAATTCGAATGATATTCCAGAAAGAGCGCTTTAAAAGATAATTCGCGCGGCTTGCGTACCTGAGCAGCAGAGTTATTATGACAATATAAACTTTAGACTGTAAATAAATAAATAAATAACCCTTTATTTGCACAAAATAATTATACAAGACACTTAAAACAAATAACTTAATTTTACATATAAGCGCAATTCGGCCAGCAGCCATGGTACCTCTTTTGAGGTCAAAATTTGGTTGGTTTTCTTTTTCCTTTTTTTAATTTACAAAATGAAATAACAAAAAAAATTATATTTATTTATGCTTTTAATAACAATTATTTAACTTTAATTTAATCCTAATACAAATTTATTAACAATTATTTAATCCTACTATTCTAATTTATCCTTCATGTCTTAATTTTTTTTTTAATTTAGACTGTAAATAATACGATAAAAAAATTAGTGCCGGCGTCAAAATTCGAACCTGGGAACTCTTGTATTTAGTAGTCTTATCAACGGCGCACAGGTTTATTCGAATTAACGCCCCAAAAATAGAAAACGACACCCTATTCGCCATATGTTTTTTTCGACCGTATTTTAGGTGGTTATCTAGTGATTTACTTTTTCGTTTTATTGAGTGTTTAGTCGTTTAAAGTGGCCATATCTCCGGACCGATTTTGGTTCGATTCAGCGCCCCAAAAAACATATAATAGGACATTTTATAGACCTAGACTTACGACAATTCATTTGAAATATATTTTTTACTGGTTGTAAATTTAGCTTTCGGTTATTTACCACGATTTTTCCTTTTTATCTCACTTAGTCGAATCGACTCTGGGCCGGTTTAATTCGATTTCAGCGCCCCAAGAAACATGTAATATGACCTTTTTCCCCGACGAAATTAGTGTCCCTTAATTTTACTGATCTTCGAAGAAAATTCGCTAAAAGCAGATACGGGGTATCTGGGAAGTTTTCCTTTTACAGACTAGCAGACTTTGGACTCGCTATTAGTTGAGAATTGTTCGAGATGGCCCGTACCTAATTTTTGTAATTGTTGTGCTATTATTATTAGAATGACATTTTTATAGCTTTGGTTGTAGTTTAATGAATTTGATAAACCAACCGCTTATCCCTGGCCGCACGCCATGTTCTATTGACTTCCAAATATTTAGTTAAAAACAACCAATATACCTTGTTGCAAGGAGGGGGCAGATGCAACATATATTTTCCATATTTATATAAGTTGCAACGCAACATTTTGTTTCCTGGGCAGCTCACGCTTACCATCCATGTATTGACCAATGTCAATATTTTGGCTCCTAAAGCTCTCAATCTAATGTAAGAGAATCCGATGTAATGAGGAAAAGTTGCAAGGTACCCCATACCCGAATTTTTTATGTTTTATGAGTATTATTTTTTATTTTAAGACATTTTGCTACGTTATTAGCAAATTTTTATCATTTTAGAATATTATCAATGAAATTGTGAATTATAAATATCCGAAACCAGGATTACCTGGATCATCAGTTTCATTCATCAGTTTTTTCGCAAAGTTGTCTGTCTATATGTATGTGTGTCTGTTGTAATCGTAGCTCTCGGTGTGTTTATGCTAAAGAATTAAAAACTTGGTGCAAAAATCAATGTTTAGGTCAAATTGTGATATCCGTGAAGTTATTTTTTTATGGTGTCTTTAAATTTTTTAAGTATACAAGTATTTTACGGAACTTTAGCTATTACGGACTACTTACTAACTACAAACATAGTTGCAATACTATAACAATTTTACCGGTTACTAGACATTATTCGGGGAAATATATTGAGATTTACTGTAGTTTAAAGACTCTTTCCACTTTATTTAACAATTACATAATAAATCTACAGACTGGATATTAACAACAAGCAATTACATAAATGAAAGTAATAGCTTTACTAATTGCTGCATTAATGTAAAAATATATCTAATTTGAAGTCTGGAGTCAAGAAACTATTGTAAATGACTCAGCAAAAATGTCAAAAAAATCCTAAAAATGGAAAATTGATTGGATCGATGTGAAATTTGGCACGCCTGAGCAAGTTTTATTTTTTATTTGCATTAGTTCAATTTTTAACGAATGACGTGTAAATTATGTTTCAAAGAAAATGCCATCGGCCTTGACCTCTGCGCGCTGTCTGCGCTAGGGGCCAGGCGCGCTTTAGCTTTATTGTTATTATCAAATATCAGTTTGTCATATCATTAGGTTATATTTCGGGGACGAGAGGACTTCTTCCAGGCAAAGATAGTCTGGAAGAAGAACGAGCGTAGCTAATCCTACAAGGCGAGGAAAAGTTCCGAGGTACCCTGTACCCGATTTTTAATTGGTATTAATGTTTGTGGTTAATTGCAAATGTAAGTATAGAGACGAGATATGAAAGAAATAAAAAAGAAAACGGTCTTAAACTTTTTCACCATATTATCTTAGGATGAATTTTAGGAAATAAATAAACTGTGAATAGAAAGGGAGGGTTATAGAATATTGTTAGAATAAGGAAATAAATAGAATAAGTGGGGGAAGGTGGGGGGAATTAAATTGCCTTGCCACCCTTGAAAATTCTAGTAGAGGGTTAATGTTGTGCGCATGCCCGTCCTTCAGGTTCATCCCGAGGAGAGGGTTGAGTTTTTGAAAATTTTAGTTTTCCAAATACCCCCTATTCTGGGAAACTTTAGGGAATAGCGTCCCTTGCTATGGAAAATTCTCTCCAAATTTCATTTCAAATTGGATCAATTTTGCTTTCTCTTGCTCTCTCTTGTCGAATTCATTCCTTTTAAGATTAAAATTCTTAAACACTTTAAGAAGTATTAAAATATTTAGATGTTGCATAAATTTAAACATGTATTTCGATATCGTTGTGCAGGGAAACGCAAACTTTAGAGCCCCACGGACCCCCATTGTTATGAATGGTACTTGGCCGACCCCTGTCCGCTCCCCCCTCCCCAAACTAATAAATTGTACTCATTGTCAAATTTTTACCTTTATATTTGTAGGCTTGCGGAGCTGCTCTAAAATTTACAACACGGAAGAGCTTGAAAATGATTGTATATTCATTATTTTTATTTCATCAACCATAATCAGACTCGATTTATAATGAAATCGATTTAATTAACTAGCAATGTTGACAATAAATTCCTAAAAACGTTTAGCACCCTGATAAATCGCTATCACATGGACAAAAACCAATTTCCTTTATAACCTTAATTTTGTCTGATTCCATAAAATATGTAGGTATAACGTCCTAAACCTTACTTCCAACAAATAGAATCTCTGTAATTAATATTTCGACGCCTATTTTTTTGTTCATCATGCTCTAGCAGCAGGAAAAAGATGTTTATGTTTACCAATAAAAACTTGGTTGATTATTTCTTGATTTATAGACTTTTCTCGAACATTCTCGTATTTACAAACCATCTCATAAGCATATTTTTCCTTTGGGAATTTTGTAAAAAGATATTAGAATTGTTAACTGTTTTTACAATTAATAACTATAATAGAATTAATGTTTACATGTTTGTTTTAATATTTATTCCAATAGCTCACGGAGCCTCTGGGGTCCGCGAACCACACTTATAGCTTATCCCTGCAAAATTGATAATTATTTTAATTCCGTATTTAGCAATTAGAGAAAGGTTATTGATCACTCTGCAATTAGGGTAGTTCTTGAGGCCCTTTTAGGGTCCAGCATAAAATTAAATAAATATAAAACCATTGTGGCATTTTAAAACAGCTGTTATTTTAAAGGTTAGTTTTCGGCTTTAGTGAGATTTGGTGTCGATAATTTTTTTCCTATGATTGAATTCAATAATTTGCAAGTTATTATTAATAATAATTTTGTTACAATTTATTAACATGTTAATTGTTTCTCATTATTTTCCGCACTGCCCGTTTGTTCTAGTATAGTTACGAAACGCATAACGTTATTATTTTTGCTTATAGCAAATTTTTAAAACCTTTGTTTTGAAAATTTATGACGCTTTTTAATTTAATTATGACGCTTATGAGGCCCAGGCACTGAACACGCTCAATTCTGCTTTATTTTTATGAATTAACAAAAATCATGGTTATACTTGTCTACGATTAAAACGAAACTCACTGTACTTATTTATTACATAATAGTATATACTTGTACCAAATTTCAATTTAATTGCATCATTTTCCGATTTTTTTATTTTTTTAAAGTCATTTGATGAAAAATTGAACTATCTCGTTTTTATGATTTTTTAAAATGTTTATTATTGCGGGTTGGGTTAATGGCGTTATAAAAAAAATTTTCGATAGGACAACTACACCTGTAGACTGATTGTTGTACAAAGTTTAAACCCTCGAGCATAAATGCTCTGGGAGCTACGACGATGACACACTCAAACACTTAAGAAAACAGCTCAGGAGACTTTAAAAACACTTGAAACTGATAGTTTTCGGTGACAACCAGTTTTCAGATTTTTCGCAAACTCAATACTTTTCTTGTATACCTACAGTATAAAAAGTAAAAACGTGATTTGTTTACATTATGTCAGTCGATATAGCCAGAAAACATGCTGATAGTATAATGTAACTTCGTATATTTTTTGACCATACATGAACATGTGTATAAAATTTCGTCCCAAAACACATTTTGAAGTTGTGTGATTTTTTTGAAATTTATGTATAGTATCTTTTGTAGCAGGTGTCTATGCGACGAACTATGAGGACACTTTACTGCCCTCTTCGCGATTCAAAGAGATAGTTGTAAGGTTGGCAATACCAATGGCGGGAAAACGAAAGGGTGATCAAATTTTTTTTATCATAGGATTAGCATGGGAGCCGATAAAAATTCTTTTATTTATTTATTGTTATTTAATTTGTGATAAATGAAGTAAAAATTAATTGAACGACTATCGTTGCTAAAAAATTGCCAATATTTCATAGATAAATACTTTGATTATTCCAGGATTTTAAATATAGAATCAGGCTCTTATCACTACAGACTTGGATTTGTGCGATTTAACCCAGAAATAATAAAACCTAAACGGATAATTTAAACAAACATTTTACAAAAAAATGAATTTATTGAGTTATTAATTCTTTTAATGCGTAAATAAAGTTGATTAATAAATTAAAAGACCATCACGGTTAAAATCAGCTTGTTATCAGTTAATTTATATACCTGTTACAAATAATTTCAACAATTTAAAGCAATAAAAGGGTAATTTTATCTATTTGTGCAAGCTAATATTAATTAAAAGTAATATTAATTTACAATAAATAAAACCATATTGTGATTTCATCACTATATTGTGATTTTCACCTTCTTATCACTCAATTTAAATACTCGTGACAACCCATGAAAACCTTATTTTTCAATGAAATGGTGAATCTTCTGAGTTCATACGCTATAAAATTAATTAAATTAAAGCGCTTTGAGAAAAAATTTAAAGAAATAATCGTCACAAATATGAAAAATCAGAAAACCTATAAGGACTTTCACAACGATTGATTTCGTTATCAATTTCTTATCAGATCTTACGGACTTTGAATCGCGAATAATCAACAATTCGACGATATAAGAAGGAATGTTGACTCATCGTAGTAATCTATAGATAACTATAATTGTTAAAAGTATAAATTAATAAACGATAAAATATAAATTTTATAGATAAGCATTATATTTATAAGAATGCACTACAATTTATAAGAATTACTATAATTATACAATTATAGTATAATATATAATTATACTATAATACTAAATATCCTAAATATATTTAAATAATTAAATATACTATAATTTATAAGAATTTCAACGCCTGTTCAGCCCAGGCCTAGGAGCCATCATGAACAGGTGGTTTAGAATCAATTATTTTACTGAACAGTTTTGCCATCTGCCACCGTTCCTGTTATTATTTAATAATAAGTTTTTGCCATTAAACTACGTCAGACTTTGTTTATTTTATTTTATTAATGTTTGTTGCAGGTACGTTTAATCATACATCTGTAAGAAAATGTAGTGTACTGTAAGTTTACTATGTATATTTTACTTTTTCTCTGTTATACCCTGGGTTTATAGGAAAACCAGTGTGTATGTATCATTAAATGCTAACCCGAAATTTATTATTTTTATTATTATTTATCTTTTAATTTTAAGACTTGACTTGTCCTACTTCCCGAAAGGGAACTAATAATAATTCTAATTCTAATAAGTAAATGTATATCTTGTACCGAATTTCAACCCAAGTGGATTATTTTACAATTTTTTAAAAAACGTACACAAGTTATCTATTAAATATTGAACTAATGCTGATAATAAGATAAAAAATCCTTGTATAAGATATGTGCTAAGTAAATGCAGATAATGAGATGAACCTTGCACATGCAACTTAGTGCATGCATATGCACTAACATATGTTAATCTCATACATGGCTGCAGGCCTGTTAAATCTCAATTCGATCGCAACATTTTTCCAATCGGGTGTGTGTGTGTGATTGATTCTCATAGCACGAGAGTAAAAAATCAGCTGTTATGAAAATGAAAGGACAAAAAAAAAACTTTATGAATTACTGTTAAACAACAATTTCTCTCAGGCTCTCTTTCATGTTTATCATTAAAGAAGTAGAATAAAAATATTCGAAAAAAACAGTGAGGAAGATGAGAATTGAAAAAAGATTTTCCTCTCAATAACAAAAACAGAAAGTTGGGAAATAGAGAGTCATTTAAACTCTTTTAAAAAAGATCGAGGGACCGGAATAAAAAAATTCCGGGTTCCTTTCAAGTAAAACTTAAAGGATTTATACAAGGATTTTTTGTGAAAAGAACTTAATTTCTTTTACACTCCTCTAGCAATATCATTCGACTTAATTGACTTCTAACTTAATTATTGTTTTTTTTTTAGAAAAAAAAAAGTTTTTTTTTTATTTTTCCTCATTACATCATTGAAAAATTATTGTGTTTTCGATTTAAAAATTCACGATTTACAAAATCGACGACATTTTCGATTCAGAAAATTTGAAATTACTCTGAAGAATTGCGAGATAAACAAAGAGACTGAAAAAAGGAAATGATTTGGCGGGAAAAAGGTGTTTTTTAAACGCTTAATCAAATTAATTCGGTCCAGAGTAATATAATTACTGACTTTTGATCAGTAAGTCCCCTTCTTTCATAAAGGGACTTAATTAGTGTTGAAAGTGTAAAAACGTTAACAACTTGTATCTGGTGTGAGAGGGTGGGGTTTATTGACCCTGGGCTCGTTATGCCCCCTTATCCTCATATGTATGTACGCACACTATCTTAACCTTATCTTTCTTGAATACCCTCTTTCTTATGAGTTAGTTACAAAATGTTCAGGAAAGAGAATAACTTTTCAGTTAAGGTTTAGAGTTAAGTTAGATGTCCTTATTAATCTGTTATGTTGCGCTAAAACGTTTGAAAATGGTTACAAAACGTTTCTACAATAAGTGTCGCCCCTAAAAGACGGACCTCTCAAGCTGAAGGTCCGTCAAGCGTCTTTTGCTTGAAAATATAATATACACAAGACTACCAGCCTTGTAAGAGCAAACAATACAAAACAACACTAGTGTTGTCAGGTAGCTCCTATAAGACCTGTTGCCTACCGCGGCCTCCCTAAAAGTCATGGTGCCAAAAGGCTAAAGTAATATATAAACTAAATTGGCAAACAAATGCGGTTTCTGTCAGACCTGGCATGTAGTTCACATTTTGTCCACCGGGGAGTTGCTGGGAGTTTGCTTTTTCATATGGGCGCGGCCATTTTGTTTTACCCTTGAAAATGTAAACAAACTATTTACGGTACCCAAAATTTTTGATTTCATTGCATTTCTTTGTACATTTTAGTATAAAATGTTAATAATTTGTGTAATGAATATGCTTTGTCACATCCTATAGAGGTTTAAGTGCGAATCTTTGAATACTAGGTTTGTTTAAATTAATTTAAATGAGCGGCTAATTAAACTTTTTTTTCGTCTGCAATACTTAACTTAGTATATATTTGCGAGTGGTGTTTGTTTTCTCCCTTCAAATATTAATTGTAATTAGTAATTTACTACTTAAACCTATAAATTTTGAATATAACGACAGCCATCGTAATTTCAAGTTATATTTAAGGCAATACAATTGTTGTCTGTATGTTCTTCAAAATCTTAATAAAACATCTGATTTACCTGTACTATAGTTTCTCTTTCTCTTTGATTAAATTATTGTAACAATTATTTCACAGATTTAAATACAAAATCATTAAATTAGCACGTAGATATTAAAGTACATACGAAAACACAATAAAAAGTAAAATCACCTGATGTTATCAGTGTTGCCATTAAAATTAAATAAAAAAAAACTAAATCCTAAAAAAGTCATGCACAGTCATTCTAATTTTAGCTATTTTTTAATTTTTTGAGCCACCTATCAGCTGATCAAACATTTCTGAATTTTTTTATGCAGGTTAGTATAGGAGTTCCCCTACTTTGTTTATATATTACTCTACTCTGGCTATTTGTAGACCATGAGTAAAATTTAATTTGATGTGTTGATCCGTAGGATAATCCATTGAATCACTTCTACTAATATTCATAAAAAACAGCTATTTATTATCGATAAAAATAACTGCTCTATAATGGTTATAATTTGATTTTATTTGACCCCCATGAAACAAAATTTTAATTTTTCTAAAGCTCTCTATTTAATATTTAATTATTATAGATATATTAACATTTTGTAATTTAAGATTAAAAACTCTTGTATTGACTCAAATTTCATAACAGCAACTTGGAGTAAATAGGATCACTCTGATTTCAGCTTGCTTTTTCTTTGCGCAAGAGCAACATTTACTTCTTTTTGTCGACATTAATTTTAAATTAAAAAGGAGTTCCTTTTTAAATTTCCTACTCCACTGACTTAAAATAAGTGTGAATCTCTCTACTGATCGATAAAAATAAGTGTGAATCTTTAAATTATTAAGTTTGTTTAAATTACTAAAAACGAGCAGCTAATTAAACTCTTTTTTCGTGTGCACTACTTAAATAAGTATATTTTTGCGAGTCATATTTGTTTTTCCCCCATCAAATGTTAATTGTAATTAGTGATTTAACAACTTGAACCTAAAATTTTTAAAGTTATATTAAAGGCAATACACTGTTGTATGTTACTTATTCAAAATCTTATAAAAACATGTGATTTACCTTTACTATAGTTTCTCTTTTTCCTTGACTAAATTGTTGTAACAATTATTTCACAGAATTTAATACAAAAATATTGAATTATCACGTACATATTTAAGTACGAAAATACAATAAAAAGTAAAGCTCAACTAATACTATCAAGGTTGTCAATAAAATTAAGTAAAAAAATCTGGTTCGAGGTACCTCGGAACTTTTCCTCATCACATCAGAATCACTACGTTCATCCTCCATACTTCAGACTCGCTTCGCTTGTCCTCAGAAATACAGTTCGCCAAATTTATACTGCAACATGCCTTCGGACTCGCTTCGCTCGTCTTCAGATGGTAAATGCGTCTGTCTCTTTTTTAGCGGTCACCTATACAGCACTGACCCCGCTCAATGCTCCTTAATTTTTTTGATCCAACAACAATTACGGATATACTTGTCGTATTTAAACGAATCATAGTGTTCTTATTTATTAGGTAATAATGTACACTTGTACTTTCAACTCAATTAGACCATTTTCCAATTTTTTGTCAGGTTGGCAGCATTACTTAAGGCCACCAGTGAAGCAGTTTTCGTGTTATCAGTAGTACTCCTATATATAGTATTATTCTAAGCCTAAAGGCCTGCAGCCTATGACTGCTAAGGTCTCAAAAAGAGGCATTTTATAGCCATACACTTATTAGCTGGTGGAGGCTGCAATACCTTTTGAGGTTGGATCAACTCAAATAAAGTATCTTCAACGGATGACGTTAAAAGTTGTTTCCGAAGTATTGAATGGATCTTTGATCCATTTTTGTGAATGATAACAAAAAAGTTACTTATTTTGCACTACTTCGAATCCAAATTTTTCTGAAAATATAATTTAAATAATAAAGGAAAAACATAGTCTGCCTAAATTTTGATTGCGCAGCAATTCGTGTGTTGAAAAGTATTAGATATCTCATACAATGCTTTATATATCTTTTAAACTGAATTGCTTGCTCGTAGATCTTTATTATCTAAACAGTATACACAAAATAGTACATTTCATGGACTCTTATGTGTAATGAAAGTAAAAATAATAAATATTGCATATTTTTATTGTCCAGGAATCAGGCCTGAAAAGTATGACTCATTTTGTACTGGTTCAAAACATTTTTAGAAAATATACCTTAAATAATGAAGAAAAAATATAATCTGCCTATCCAGAGTGGAGCCCTTCATATGACTTCGCATGCTCAACATTTTATAAAATCCCACAAATTTTAGGTTTCATGAAATGTGGGGTTCCCTGTAGGTCGTGTGCAAAACATGAAGAGAACATTTTTTAAAGATGATAAAATGTTCTATAAAAAGGTGTTAAACCATCAAAATCGGATAACTACAGCCAAAATTTCAAAAACAAAAATGGCTTTTAAAAAAAAAAAGTCAGCAAATTTCTTTGGAAAACTATTGGCTCTTTGTGTTTTTTTTAGCCATTTAAGTTTTAACCATGTAGTTGTTATTTAATTTGGACCAAAAACATTTTATAAGAAATTTTATCAGCTTTAAAAAAGTCTCTTCATTTTTGCACGACCTACAAGGAACCACTTATTGCAAGAAAACTAGGATTTGTGCCATTTTCTAATATTTTGAGCGAACGCAATCATGTAAAAGGCTACACTCTGGATAGGCAGACCACGCTTTTCCTTCATAATTTAAGGTATATTTTCCGAAAAATTTGATTTTAAGGTGTATAAAATGAGTCAACTCTTATATGCCTGGTCCTTGGAAAAAGTAGATGGAAGTGATAATTATGCACGTGTTAATATGAGACAGGTTATATCTACCAACGCCTCCAACTATTACTTGCTAAAACTTCACGAGTAACACAGGCCAACAGTGACAGAGTAATGCAAACACACTGACCAGTTCTGCTTCTTAGAAAGAAAAGAATCAAAAGTTACCTATTCTGTTTCATTCGTATACATGGGCGTAATCAGGGTTGCCTTTAGGGGGGGCAATGTATCTCCCTAAAAGCAACCCTGGCTACGCCCATTGTTACCTCGTTACCAATTTTTTATGTGCCTTTTTTTATTGTATTCTTATTTATACTGTTGGTATGTAGGACAAGTATTGTGTTTGCAAAATAATCAGAACCCTGGTATTCGGGTGTTTTTAAGCCCTGACTGATTTTTGCAAACTGTCTGTATGTGTGCGTGTGTGTGTCTGTTATCATCGTATCTCCTAGTGTGTATGCTAGATAGTTCATACTTAGTATAAAAATCAGTCATTACATTGAGTTGAGCTGTCCGGAAAATATTTTTATGTCGTCATAAACCTGCGATAATAACTTATTCAGAAATCCATAACTATAATTCATAAAACACGGAAAAATGAAATTTTGCACGCGTGTAGTCATATATTAGACTCACTGATGGGCGCAATTTTACTATCTGACGAATGAGCGAAGTCTCCAAAATTATATTAATTTGGGAATTATTATATTCTGGTAATTTCCAATTTTTATATTATGTTCTGAGCGAAGCCAGTTTAAATTAGATAGAATTAGCGTAAGGAATCCGACGTGGTACCTCGTTCTACTTTTTTCACTGCTTTAATTGTTTAAGTTCTGTAATATTAATAAAAGTAAACTTAACTTAGATGCATCTAAGTTACTTAAAAGTAACTTAGATGCTGGTGTGTATACAGATAAGTACTATACATTCAGATCCTTGAATAAGTTCGTTCACACTCCGCTAGGTTCAGGACAGTCGTGACCTTGTTAGCCCAGCGTTTTATTAATAGATATCCTTAATCAAATTTTATCTTTATTTTGTCTATTTATTCATTTTAGCGAATTTTCGAAGAAATAAGCGAGCTTATGAGGTTGGGGTTATGGAGAGGGGAGGTTGAATTTTTGGAAGGGGGAATTCACTGATCAATAATATATATATATATATTATATATATATATATATATATATATATATATATATATATATATATATATATATATATATATATATATATATATATATATATATATATATATATATATATATATATATATATATATATATATATATATATATGTATGTATGTATGTATGTATGTATATGTATGTACAAGATTTTTGTGGGCCAGACGTTTCTATGGGACACAGCAGTTTATTTGTTTATTTCCCTACAGCGGTTATTGGAGTAGGGATTTTTTCTCTTTTCAAGTAAGGGGTTGGCAGCGGCTTTTCTGATTGGCCAATCCCCAAAATGCATATGACATTAGGGATTTTTAAACAAAACGAAGTTTACTTTAAAAATCCGGACGCGGCATAACATCAAGCGTCCGATCACTAATCCAGGATT
The DNA here is from genome assembly GCA_018340805.1 of Microvelia longipes. Taxonomy (NCBI): domain Eukaryota; kingdom Metazoa; phylum Arthropoda; class Insecta; order Hemiptera; family Veliidae; genus Microvelia; species Microvelia longipes. The sequence continues at coordinate 2,656,335 of JACMZG010001870.1, read as the reverse complement.
GGTAAGATTGGCAGCACGAAAAGGCGGCATAGCACCAAGCGCCCGATCACTAATACAGGATTGGTAAGATTGGCACCACGAAAAGGCGGCATTGCACCAAGCGTATAGTAAAGAATTAGGCCGCCAAATATGATGACAGGTCTTTAATGCATCCGTAGACATGATGTAAAAGTATTACTATTCCGAAAAAACAGTAGTTCCCAAAGAACCAAGGCTAAATGAGCAACCCTGCTAAGCGGTCTTTTTACTTAGGAAATTGGCTGGAACAGTAGTTAATGATATAACACCATTTATGTTAATACGTATGTATGGAAAGTATGAAAAGGGTCTGTTAAGACTGTCTTTCACATAGATAAGATAACATTCTGTATTAATTTGTTACAGATAGGCTTGAGTTAGTAATAATTTCTTACCTTATCTCTACAACTAAAATAGACTCTTTTCTTTAAAAGATATGAATGTATTGTTAAACTTAAAAATATTCTAACATAAGTTTTTATGATTAAATGTTGGATATAACGAATTATTTTAGTGGATACCAGCTCTTTTGTTTTATCTATATGTAGGCAGCACCAATTGTCTGATTACAAATCTAGGATTGGTAAGATTGGCGCCAAGAAAAGGCGGTATAGCGCCAAGCGTTTGATCACTAATCCATGATTACTAAGTTTGGGGGCAAGAAAAGGCGGCATAGCATTAAGCGTCTGATCACTAATCCAGGATTAGCAAGATTGGCGCCAAGAAAAAGCGGCATCGCACCAAGCGTCCTATCACTAATCCATGATTATTATTTCTTAATATTAAAATATAATTATTTATTTTTTGTAATTTATTCAATAAAGGTATTTAACATAAAAAAAGTAAGATTGGCGCCATGTAAAGGCAGCATCCCACCAAGCGTCTGATCACTAATCCAGAAAAGGTAGTTAGTCGCCACAGAAGAATTGGATAGCATCAAGAGTCCGATCACTAATCTAGTATAGTAGTACATATACGGAAAAATTGGATAGCATCAAGAGTCCGATCACTAATCTAGAATAGGTAGATTACATATACGGAAAAATTGGATAGCATCAAGAGTCCGATCACTAATCTAGTATAGGTAGATTACATATACGGAAAAATTGGATAGCATCAAGAGTCCGATCACTAATCTAGAATAGGTAGATTACATCTACGGAAAAATTGGATAGCATCAAGAGTCCGATCACTAATCTAGAATATAGATTACATCTACGGAAAAAATTGGATAGCATCAAGAGTCCGATCACTAATCTAGAATAGGTAGATTACATCTACGGATAGCATCAAGAGTCCGATCACTAATCTAGATAGGTATTTACATATACGGAAAAAGATAGCTCAAGAGTCCGATCACTAATCTAGAATAGGTAGATACATCTACGGAAAAATTGGATAGCATCAAGAGTCCGATCACTAATCTAGAATAGGTAGATACATCTACGGAAAAATTGGATAGCATCAAGAGTCCGATCACTAATCTAGAATAGGTAGATTACATCTACGGAAAAATTGGATGCATCAAAGTCCGATCACTAATCTAGAATAGGTAGATTACATCTACGGAAAATTGGATAGCATCAAGAGTCCGATCACTAATCTAGAATAGGTAGATTACATCTACGGAAAAATTGGATAGCATCAAGAGTCCGATCACTAATCTAGAATAGGTAGATTACATCTACGGAAAAATTGGATAGCATCAAGAGTCCGATCACTAATCTAGAATAGGTAGATTACATCTACGGAAAAATTGGATAGCATCAAGAGTCCGATCACTAATCTAGTATAGGTAGATTACATCTACGGAAAAATTGGATAGCATCAAGAGTCCGATCACTAATCTAGAATAGGTAGATTACATCTACGGAAAAATTGATAGCATCAAGAGTCCGATCACTAATCTAGTATAGGTAGATTACATCTACGGAAAATTGATAGCATCAAGAGTCCGATCACTAATCTAGAAATAGGTAGATTACATCTACGGAAAATTGGATAGCATCAAGAGTCCGATCACTAATCTAGATAGGTAGATTACATCTACGGGAAATTGGATAGCATCAAGAGTCCGATCACTAATCTAGAATAGGTAGAGTTACATCTACGGAAAAAAATTGGATAGCATCAAGAGTCCGATCACTAATCTAGAATAGGTAGATTACATCTACGGAAAAATTGGATAGCATCAGAGTCCGATCACTAATCTAGTATAGGTAGATTACATCTACGGAAAAAATTGGTAGCATCAAGAGTCGATCACTAATCTAGAATAGGTAGATTAACTCTACGGAAAAATTGGATAGCATCAAGAGTCCGATCACTAATCTAGTATAGGTAGATTACATCTACGGAAAAATTGGATAGCATCAAGAGCTAATCTAGATAGGTAGATTAATCTACGGAAAAAGATAGCATCAAGAGTCCGATCACTAATCAGATCTAGAAAAATTGGGATAGATTAACATTCTACGGAAAAATTGGATAGCATCAAGAGTCCGATCAATCTAGATTACATCTACATAGCATATCACTAATCACATCTACGGAAAAAAGATAGCATAAGAGTCCGATCACTAATCTAGTATAGGTAGATTTACATCTACGGAAAAATTGGATAGCATCAAGAGTCCGATCACTAATCTAGAATAGGTAGATTACATCTACGGAAAAATTGGATAGCATCAAGAGTCCGATCTAACCCTAAGTGGTATAAGTGGATTGGCTACAGGAATTGCGGATTTGAATTTTTAGTATTAACACAATAGTTTTCTGTGTAACTGCGGTATAAATTATGAAAAGTTTGACCATTGTTATGTTATCGTTTATTTATAAATTATCGAAAGCATGCTACGAGTATATTTTCTATGATAGTCTGTTTCCCTGAGTAAGAATAATATATTTAAATGTGTTTGTTTTTATATTGGATCAAGGTTGAGATGAGTCCTGTTACATAATTGTATTGTCCGAGTGACTTGCTTCATTACGTAATTACTGTCTTATAATTTTCTTAAATATATTATCTTAACTTTATGAACCCTGTACTTATCCAAATTTGGACAGTAAGGTTGCTGCTGAGACATTACTTTACTAGCTAGAAGAAGTTGTAGTAGTAGAGTTGGGAGAGGGGAGCCACTTGCAGGCATAACTTTTAAGTCCTCTTTGCTTCTTTAAGTAGTATTTTGCTGAACACTGTTGTTTATAAAACATCGATTGTATTGACCGTTGTCTCCGCGTCTCTCTACGCGGAACATAATTAATGTTCTAAATCAGTTCCACATATTAAAATGGCGTATTGCCATAAAATCAGTTTTGCCAGGTGTATTATTCGAAAAACGTAATTTGTTTACATCAAATTGTAAATGTCAAACGATAAAATCAAAAATTTTAATTTTGTAAATTTGTTAAACATAATGTTGAAACATCTCTTTAGGGCTCTCAGGTATTCTGTAAACTAATTGTAACCTTTTACAAGAGTGAGTTAAGGTCAAAATATATCAGTGTATGTCGGCTCTCACTCATTGTTTTGTTTTGTTGAACTAACGTAACTGAGTTCTGACATTTCAGAAGATTGGGACGGCGTGTGTGTTTGTTCGTGCACATAACTGCCGTTAAAATAACCGATTTTAATGAAATTTGGTACACATGTATTTATAGATAGTCTTCAGAGCTGTATAGTTTTGGTTTATAGTGGCACCGATGTTTTCAAAATGGTGGACCATTTAAAAAAAATATTGAAAAAATCGTGTTGTATATCGTTTTTAAGCTTTTGCAGAGTAAAAAAAGAATATACGTACGACATGAACAAAATTATTAACACAACCCATCATTTTAAAAATGACGGCCATTATTGCTGTGACCTTTTGAAAAAAATATGAGTGTAAAAACCGTGTTGTATATCATTTTAAAGCTCTTGAAGAGTAGAAAAAGATAATATACATCGCGCTAAAAGTTTTAAAACATTCAAAGTGGCGCCAAAAATTGTAAACATACAAATTTAATTAAAACAAAAAATCTTATATACTACATTTAAAAAAAAAATCAACATGGCGGCCATAATTTTGTAAAATAATTAGTTTTTACTAATTTTTATTAGAAACTCCGAAATAAAGATCAATAGTTGTGTACTGTAGATACTTAGCGAGTACTTTTAACTGTCTATCAATAATAACCGCAATCATGAAGCGAAGCGAGTCCCTTTTTAGTATGTTATATTAAAAACATACGGAATTTAGCTAGCGAAGCAAGCCTTTCGTACTATGTATAAATTATAAATATTCGCTATCTAGCAAATGAAACGAGCTTTCATTTGCTTTCACAAAGCGAGCCCTTTTTTAAAATATATCATTGTAATTATGCACTATCTAGCGAGCGAAGCGAGACCTTTTTAAAATGTATTATTATAAACATGCACTATCTAGCGAGCATCTCTTATCATATATTATTATAAATATATGCAATTTAGCGAGCCAAGCGAGCCCTTTTTACCGTCTATTATTATAAACATCATAATCTAGCGAGCGAAGCGAGCATTTTTATGCGTATTATTATAAATATGCGCAATCTAGCGATTTCTTTTTAATGTCTATTAATATCTAGCGACCAAAGCAAGCCTTTTTTTGCTAAAAAAAAGCTTAAAATTCATAGTAATGATATCTCTATGAATTGAATAGTGATTAAAATGACGCGGTATAATTAGTTGAGTGTTTTAGTTTTCTGCTGCGTAGTCGGGAAAGTGAAAGTACCTGTGGACAGGTTCCTTTACAGTGATGCTTTTCAATCTAACTTATTGTTGATTTTATATTACTGTACCTGCTCTTTGCTTTTATAAACCAAAACTATCATGACTTGCTCTTCCATTATATTCTGTCTTCTTCCACAACCGCGGGGGGATTACTCAGAAGAATTGCGAGATAAAGAAAGAGACCGAAAAAAGGAAATAGTGTATATATTATATATATATATATATATATATTATATATATTATATATATATATATTAATATTATATTATATATATATATATAATATATATATATATATATATATATATATAATATATATATATATATATATTTATAAATAATAATATATATATAATATATATAATATATATATATATATATATATATATATATTATATATATTTATATATTTATAAATATATATATATATAATATATATATATATATATATATATATAAAGTTTACACGATTAAAAAATTGTCTGCCACACATGTACACATGGAATCAAAACAAATAATTAAAATAGACTCTTCTAATTTTAAGCAAAAATATAAAGTTTGATCTTGAATATATAATAAGTTTTTATATCTTACTAAAAACAACTTACGTGGTAAAAAAAACTCCCCGCCAAGTCTATGGTCCAAAATAGTAGGGAAATCAACTTTTCTGTCCCGCCAAGTCTTGTCCGTATATGGAGTCCCCCCATGACCCCAACCTCATGGCTAATTTTTTTTCGAAAATTTGATAAAAGACTATTAGAGCAAAGTCACGCTGAGGAGCGTTACTACGGCGTAATTCCTCCTGCCGTGTCCTGCTGTTATTTTGTTATAAGCAAGCATTGCATTGTATGCAATAATCAATTTAATTATTAATAGTTAAAATCTGGTTCGAGGTACCTCGGAAATTTCCTCACAAGTTAGGATTCGCTACGCTATAATAGTACGTTCACACACACTTCTAGATCCGCAGATCGTATTGGATACGATCTCTCAATACGGTAATATTAGCTGTATGAACCATGCGGAGGGAATCCGATCTCATACGCTAGAACTAGGGAGATGGAATCTAAATGGATCCCCCGATACGCTGTATGTACCTTTAGAGACGATCTTATTTAACGGATAACCTTCTCGTCGAACTTTTATTTCATTTCAATATTACCCTTTTTGATCAAATAACTTTTGGAATATTTTTTTTTGTGTAACTTTATTATTATGCAAAGAAATCACAATTTCATTAAATATATTTTTTGTTTTAAACTTCCTTATAACCAAAAAGTGAACCTTCGCTATAAATGACGCGATGTTTTGGTGGGATCAGTTATCACGTAATCTCACTCCATCGACTAAACAAACACGCTGTAAGAACCGTGAAGTTAGCTGACCGTATTGCATACGTATCCAATACGATCGCCTGTTAAATACCCTGTGTGTACGTAGTAATTGTAACTACTTCGGACTCGCTTTGCACATCCTCAGAATAAACTAGTTGCCAAATTTATAGTACAGCTTGTGTTGGGACTCGCTACGCTCGTTCTCAAAGAGATCGAGTAAATACATTCGTTTTATTCCAAGCGGTCACCTATCCAGACACTGACCTCCTTCGATGCTATAATCTATTCTCCTTGTAATACGTTAAACTACTTTACTGGAGCTTGTAGGTTCATACTTATTCTTTTACTGAAGTAATAACACAGGGGTGGGACTTTTACTAAGAGGGGAGTTCCAACCCTTCTGAAATGTTATCGTATTTTCACATATATGTCCTCCTATAATTTTATTTCAAATTAATTTGGTTACATGTAATTTAGTCTGAAGTTAAATAAACTTTTGGCCATTAAAGTATATTTCAATATTTACGCAGTTAGAATTATTTATGTGATTAATTTTGGTTTGATTTGCTCGTTTGCTTGAAGTGACAGAGCGAGGCAGGCTGGTGCAGCATTTCCCTGCTCTGCCACTTCCTCTCGTATTGAATTTCTACCAACTCTCCCAATAGTTAAATATCTCGTCGTTAAATTTAATTATTTTCATAGCTCTAAATTATTGATTTCTCGTAAAATTATGTATTTATCATTTTTACTTTCTCTCACATACTTACGTTGTGTGTAAAATGATTGTCTTCTCCATAAAAATGAGAAAACTCTTTTACAGAATCCAATTAGCTCTGGCTCACTGCCTAAGCTGTCTTAACTAAGAGAGATACAAGTAGAGGGTGGACTTAAGTAAAATAACACAGTGGTAAGGAGTCTGAAAGTGTAACAGCTTCCTTTAGGTGCCATAACTGTACTTACTCCTTCGAGAGCTTCTCTTTTGGGAGACTAGATGCTCACCATCCCTCTACAACCCCTATCGGAGCACATATCTATAATGCACCCTACCTACGGCGAATTTCCATTGGAATGCGTGTTTTCGTGCTTAACAATTCATTTCTTGCTTAAGGTTCCAGTTTATACTTTATAAATCGAGCAGTTACTCAATTATCAAGCACAACTCGTCTCGCATTTGTTTTGTATTTTTCAAAGGAAATGCGCTAAATCCTTTAAAGAAATTAACCAAGAAATTTTAAAATTCAACTAGTGCAATTTTAGATACATGGTTTTGTATTATTATCAGGACAATTATGTGCATTTCCTTTAAAAAAAAATACCGAAAAAAATGAGTTACGATTACTGCTTCATAATTAAGTAACTGCGCAAGTTACAAAGCATAAACCGGAACCTCAAGCAGAAAATGGAGTATTAAGCACGGAAACACGCATTCCAAATAAATCCATAATATGGATTTATTCTGAAACTACATTATTTGCTACACAGTTCGATACCAATATCACTGAATTCAGTATACTCCCCAAAGAGCAATCGTTTGACATACATAACTTTTACAAACCATGAAGATGTTCAACACTTCCTGCTCTTCTATAGACCCATTCTGCTCATCAATAGCTTTATTAAGGAACACTATTGCGTGTTCTGGAATGAATAATATTTTTTTGCGATGTTAATTTATCTTAGTACCTAATTTTAAGTTTGACTGTTCAATTTTAAGTCTGTACGCACTATAACTATAATAATAATAACTACATATATTTGATATGAATACCCAAAATTTAGTACACCGAATTTTGGTGCTCTGTATTTTTTGGATGCCTGGGAATAAAACGGATTATTTTTCTGCCTGAGGACAAGGGAAGCGATTAGGAAGACGTTGTGATGTATAAATTTGGTGATTTCCATTTTCTGAGGACGAGGGAAGCAAGTTTGAAGTAGTAAAGGTTAGCGTAGCGACCCTAATATAGTGAGGAGAAGTTCTCAGGTGCCCCTTACTCAATTTTGTTTGTTTTATATGGTTAACCAATTATGGATTATTTTTGTGTTAGATAGATAGACATTTTTATTGTCTAAACCCCAAAAAGGGATATAACAATTATAAAAAAAAAGCTATATTAAAATTATAACTCTAAAAACTCCTGGAAGGAGTAGCATGCTTTTTCCTTTAATAATAAGGTTATACTTCTTTTGAACTTTTTTCATTTTGTAAAAGCATATGGCTTGGTAATTTTATAAAATTTAATAGACCAATAATTTACACCATTTTGGGTTAAATGGTCTCTACGAAATTTAGCATTTACTTTACCATTTTTAGTATTATGCGTGTGAACATCTGATCTTACAAAATACTCTTCTAAATTATTTCTAATATGTAAGATGCACTGCACAATGTACATGCTTGGAAGAGTCAGTATGCCATATTCCTTGAAATAAGGTCTGGTGTCCTCTCTATATCCTAAGTTGAATATTGCTCTTAATGCTTTTCTCTGCACCCCCAAATATTGCCTGTGCATGCGCTGAGTGTCCCCAGCGCGGAGTAATGCATAGCTCATCCAACTATGAAAGACTGCGTAATAGACTGATGTTAGTACTTGGTAGGATAGTTGTTGTTGTTTTACTTCCTCTTTTAGACGTCATATTAATGAAGCGTGGTTTATGTTTCAGGACGAAGTACTTGCCATCACGGAAAAGGTGGTGTTAAGGCTAGACGACCTGCTGACATGGATCCACGTATCACCGGACTGGCACTGGGGACAAAGCGCCATCTGGACCGGAGATACTGTCGACTCCAACGGCACCTCTCTTAAACCTTCCATATCCACCGACCCACCTATCTACCCTAAACATAAGAATGTCGATATGCAAGATATCATCCTAGAAAAACAAAAACTCGGTTAGTATTTATTTATATAGAAATTCAATATGACCTCTATTTTGGTGTGCCCCATTGTGTTGAATTATATCGCAACCTAATGAATTTATTCTCTCATAATTCTTGATTTTTGTTTACAAGACAAGTGCACATCCATCTAAAAGTTCTAGAGCAGTGGTCCACAAGGCTGGCAGATTTGTAAAAGTGCCATTTGCCATTGAGGGCTCTATTAAAAAAAAAATAATAAAAAAATTTGCACTGTGTTTTAGGTGCTAGGCACTGGGAAACAACACCAGGTGTTGTTGTTCTGTCGTACCCGAAATATTGTAGGTTTAGAGGACTTCAAAAGAGATTAGAGGGAGTTTACAACAAATGGTTGAGGAATCCATTGATCCAAGCCCTCGGTGGGTTCACCACTCCCTGTAAAAACACCAGAGTCCTCTTCTGCAAGGATACCTTTGATTATCCTGATCTTGAAGTACACGAACTCCTTTGTAATCATTTAGGTGAGTTGCATTCTTTCACTTGTTTACTGCGTCTACAGCCGACTTTTATGTCGGCATTAACTTTGTATTGACAGCTGATATTCGAACCATTTGTCGGCATTAACTCTGTATTGACAGCTGATAATCCCAACCATTTTGTCGGCATTAACTCTGTATTGACAGCTGATAATCCCAATCATTTTGTCGGCATTAACTCTATATTGACAGCTGATAATCCCAATCATTTTGTCGGCATTAACTCTGTATTGACAGCTGATAATCCCAACCATTTTGTCGGCATTAACTCTGTATTGACAACTGATAATCCCAATCATTTTTCGGCATTAACTCTGTATTGACAGCTGATAATCCCAATCATAATACTAAAAAAATTGAAGGGGGTCTCTGAATGAAAAAATGAATTTAAAAATAAAATAAATAACAATTTTGACAGCTCAGACTTATCATTCATAATACATTCATTTTTGGGTAAATTTAATTAAATTAATATTATGACTGCTTTTTCTTATTAATTAAATTACAAAACTGCCTCTCCTTATTGTATTTAGTTAGACGCTTCCTGCTTCTACTAAAACAGCTGTTTTCCATATTGAAAGTTGTATTTGTTAAAAGTTCTATTTTAATTATTTTATTTTGTATACCTGAATCCTGGTGCTGATCTTGACTACCAAGGCAGATTGTTATAATCAATATTTTTCTATTATTGTTGGATTATTAATTTAATTAATTTATTGTTATTATTAGCCCCTAAACTGAAGAAATCTGGTAAGAAAAAGAAGAAAGAGTTGTTATCCGCCAGTGAAGGAGAAGAAGAGGAGAATTCTGCTTCAGAGAGCGATAGTTCTGCTTCTACAAGCTCGTCTGCTCAGACTCAGGTTGGCAATACTTTTATCATTTCTCTACCTTGTCAATCTATTTTGTTAAGTTGTTAAATTAAAAATGAATTATCATAAATTTGACCAATTGAGTAGGATTTGATACACATGAACCTCTCTGAGCCCAAAAATGATCCACCCAACTTCTTTTTGATATTGTTCCCATCTTTAAAATGCTTTTTAAATTTATTAACTTAACAAGTTATCATATTCAGCTTTTAATTAATGTGTTATCACTGATCAAATAATGTCGTTGAATATAAAGAAAAAGTGGATAGTATTTCATGGCTACTAAACTTTTAGTTTATAAGTTATCAGCAAAAAGATATAATTATAGGTGTTTAAATTCATAATACTATATATTTATAGGGATTAAATTCAAATGTTGGTTTATGTCAAAGAATATATAAATAAAGAAAGATGGTTTTGGGATTAATTATTTAGAACGAGAAAAGTTTAGTTCAATAGCTTGTTAATAGGAGTGCTAGTATGTAATTTAATAGGTTCACTATGCAAACTACTGCAATGCACTCCTTTTATCTCTTTTCAGCAGATTACTCTTGGAACATTAATGATTTTTCCAAATATTTTCTCTATACAATTATGACCAATTTCAAGTAGATACTCGTGCCAATATAATGGACGGTTGTAATAAATGAGATGGTTTCATAATAATAACTTAATAAAGTTGGAAGAATTGTTTGGTAAGAAAAGTTAGTTCCAGAGCTGCCACTAGAGACCAGCACTGAATTCACCCCCACCTTCTGTCTGACTCTCTTGTGTACCTTCCGACATTCTATACCTATTATATTCTTTGGATTACATCTGACAAAAAATTGGTGTTTTCTGCGAAAATTCAAGTTTTTGAAAATTTCATATATTATTAAAATATATTCCTAGTATTCATTTAAAGAATTTGAAGTTGATGTGAAAGTTTGTGACATTAGCAATTCATGAATGAATTTAGTTAAACATATTGCATTTTCATTGCTATTCACAATTAACATTTTGGGAGCAGGTACTTCTTCTATGATCAGGTTAAAAAAGATGTTAATGGAGAATCAGGATTATAACCCATCTTAGTAGACAAGTATCAATGGCTTCAAGTATTCACTTTAAAGCCTTGACTACTCAGAACCTTCCGTGGTTCATATAGGGATTAGGGTTCCTTAAAAACCTCACTACCTCCTGTATCCCTACATAATCCTGAGATCCTTCTAGTTTTCAATCCTTTCTTTTTTACTCAACAAATTTCAACCAATACACGAGGGACTTTTTTTAAGCAGGCAATAAGCCCAAAGTAGTAGGCGCAAAGCATTCAGGGACCAAGGCCATAGGTGCGTAGTAGTAGGCGCAAAGCATTCAGAGACCTAGGCCCCTGTTTCTGTTTTTATCACTGTTTATGATGTAACCATAATATCCAATGATTGGCTACTATAATTTGCTTGTGCAGATGAAAGCAGTAAGTGTGGGTGTTAAACCAAGACTGAGGTGTACTCTGGAAGTTGGCAATCGTGTCAGCAACAACCATCATTCCTCGAGCTCCCTGATCCAATCCAAACATAGTATAGACGGAGTTAGGAATTATATCCAAATGGATGAGAAGAAGTTTCTCCAGGGTCTTCACTCCTTCATGAGAGCCCGCAGTACACCCATAGGACGAATACCTGTTGTGGGCTTCAAAGAAGGTACATGTGAGTTGTATTTTTTTTTCTTTATTTCTCTCTTTTTATAAAATTTCAATAGTATTATCCTATTTCAGAAGTCTCTTTGGTTTTGCCCGTAGATGTCTCTCTTGGGTTTGCCCCTAGAGGGGCAAACCTTGGCTTTACAGGAACTTGCAAGATTAAATGTATCAGGATATGTCTGTTTATAGCAGCCCAGAGATAATATAACCCGGAATACGCTGGGGGGTTGTAACATGGTTATCCTGGGACGTCACCCAACTACCTGTAGGTATTTTTTTCTTTCTGAAGTTTGCCACCTGTTGCTTCAATTAACACAGCTGTTTTTTATGTCAAAAGTTTTTTTTTTCAAAGCTCTTTATTTCACATAAAAAAGTATTGTTACAAACGTAAAAAAGTATTAATACAAAAGTAAAACAAGTATTGATACAAATGCAAAACTATTATTATTACCAACAAAAAAAAGAGAATGAAGTGAAATCCCACAAGGTAATCTTGAGTGTGGGGGTAAAAGTTGTAGCCCAAGAAATAAAAAATATAGAAAATATTTAATTGAGTTGAAATTTGGCACTTGAAGTCACAAGGATGATGGAATCCAATGAGATTAAAAAATTCTGAGGTACCTTGTAGCCATTTTTTGTGTTGCAGAAATTTTATTTCTTTTATTGGATAGAGCTGTTTTTATTAATTCATTGTTGTTTTTCAGTTAACCTTTACAAACTATATAGAAAAGTGATGGACTTTGGAGGGTATGATAAGGTTACAACCAATAAGATGTGGAAGCAAGTGTATCAGATCACCGGTGGAGACATGTCTTGCACCAGTGCAGCAACTCTCTCTAGAAGACACTATGAGAAGTATGTTGTTGCTTTCCTAGTATTTCAATACAATGATAATCGTAATCTCAGTATAACATGCTATTGTCTGTTGCCACTATTCTCTGTCAAATCTCCTTTTTACCAACTTCTATACAACGAAAATCTCTTATAACAAATTTATTTTATGTCTAAAGAAGTGTTGTAGTGTAAATTTAGCAATTTGTATCAATCTTTAGGTCTAGATGTGCTCTCTAGAAAATATTTTAGTTTGATGTCATTAACCCGCAATAATGACTCAGCAAAAATTTGAAAATTCATAACATTTTATATTGTGAAGACGAGTTAAGCGATGTTATTGGATGTGGTGAGGAAAAGTCCCGAGGTACCCCGTACCTGATTTTTTTATTTTCATTTTATATAAGTTATTTTAGAATACAGGTAGGAATGATGTAATGTAGAAATGTTATTACAAGACTTGTGATCTGAGAACATTACTTGACCAAATGACATTTTTAAGCAGTTCAAATTGCAATAAATCCGTATGAAGATGTATGAGTGTAAAACACATAGAGATATGTACTAGAGGAGGCATAGCCTATCTCAATACATTGCAGCACCTGAAACATCGTTTTGGGGCTCTGTGTAACCTCATTGAAACCTCCTCCAAGAGTGAGTTAAGGTTATTAATAATCAATTATTTTCGTCATCCCACACATTATTTGTGTTTTGATTTGTATTTATAACGTTCTCCTAAAGTTACTGTAATTTGTACTGATTATTTGATTAAATTAATAAGCAAATGTGGTCGGGTTACTTTTACTTGTTTCAAAATTTAACCTTTATGGCCTCTCTAGTAATAATATCTCTATGGTAATACACATTTAAAAATTAAATTATAATATTCATTAGAAGGAGATGGCATTCAAATTTAGAATGGGCAAATCATATTCCCCTTGGCTTACCTAATTTTGATGTAATCACCTTATTATCAGTTATTACTTATCTAAAGATAAGCATAATCCCATTGAAACCTCCTTGAAGAGTGAGAAGATAAAGTATAGTATAAAGTAAGTATATATAGAAGGAGCATATGACTGTAAACACAAAGGAATTCTACTGATAACACGAAAGCCAGTTCACTGGTGATCTTAAGTAGGGGTACAACCCTAACAACAAAACATTATTTTATAAATATGCCATAATTATCCAATAATGAAGAAAGTTGATAAAAGACAAATTTAATAACTGATAAAACCGGCTAAGTAATTAATAAAATCTGTCTTGGTAACAAAGTGGTTTACAGAGTATAATAGCTTATCTAAAGATAAGCATAATCCTTAACTACTTAATATTGCTTGAAATGAAAAATTCTTTACCCTTATATTTTTATTATCTAAATTAAGATTTACAAATCAAGTTTTATTTTGGAGATAAATGCTTTATAATCTTGTTATCTTGATAAGTTGTTAACTGATAAGTTTTTTTGTGAATTGTAACTGTGTTATTTAGTATAACTTCCTATTAATATAGTGGAATAGAATAAGTCGATTAGTGTACTCCAGTTCATGTGCTGAACAAACCTAATGTACAGTCTATCGTTTAGTTTAAAAATCCCTAAGGTCATAAGTATTTTGGGGATTGACCAATAAAATACTTATAAAATAATAAAAATATTTAAAAATTCCCTACCACAATAACCACTGTAGGGAATAAACCTTCTTGCAATCGTACAATTTGTTTGTGGTTCTTCTTTTTATTACATCGTTTTGAAAACTACTTTTAAATTAATCTTAAAAATGATATTTTAAAATAAAACTACACAAAAGAAATGTAAAAAAACATTGCTAAGATAATACAGGTAAAATAACCTGATTTGTTTACATAGTTTTTTCCCGCTCCCTTCCTGCAGGATTTTTTTTCTTAAGAATCAGTGACCTGTCAACCTAAACTGACCTGTCAAGATTTTTAAACTAATCGATAGACTGTAATGTTGCAAGCAATATTGTTAATTAGCTTTGTTATATTGCAGGTTACTCCTGCCGTATGAAAGATTCCTCAGAGGCAAGGCAGCAGCTCTGGTCATTCCTTCAAGCTATTCCCTGCAGCAACAGGCTAGGGTATTTATCTTATTGAATATTTACATAAACTCTTTATTTACAAAATTATAGACAGTTAGGCTGGCCTTATGATGCAGCATACTTATTATTCTATGTGGTTGGAAGTACGAAACTTGATTTTGATTTCACTTTGTTTCTCTGCTTTCAGTTGGGAAGCTCTGTTAAAATTTCACCCATGAGAAACAATCTACCTATGAAACCAGCGGTTCAGGTGGTGAAACAAGAGAAAGTTGGCGAGAAAGAGAATATACCGGAGAGAATGAAGAGGCCTTCCGAGATAATGCTCAACTCGAGTGTTACTATCATAAAGAAGGAGATCAAGGAAGAAGTTGTAGATCTAGTTTCCCCTCAGTCTTCTCCTAAGGTAACGTCCCTTTAAGTGTTTCTCCCCTTAACAAAATACTTAAAGACTAATGATGTCAGTGGATAATTGCTGAAATAATTTGTATATCATTTGATACTACAGAGTTTTGCAAAACATGAATAGTTGACACAGTATGTGCGAGAGACATCTAGGAAAAGTAATGACAATTTAATTTGAAGGTCGGAGTGAGTTCAGGCTCTGTCAGCCCCCAATACAAGAAGTAAGACGTAATGAAACAGTTCTATTAACAAATTACTGGATAATACCATGTTCTACTTATGTTTTTATTGACTTTTAAGTTACCTTAGTCTTCAAATTATTTTAAGTTGGAATTTTACTGAAATGTTTTGTTACAGGCGAGTGTTACCGTCAAACCAAATCCTGTTAAAAAGCAGAAACTGGATGCTCTGAAACAGGCCGGTTTAGAAGTGACACCTGTGGCTCTTTCCAGTGGCTCCCTCTCTAGGGACGCCGTCACTATTATAGAGAAACCTGCTAAAAAAGAAATTCAAATACCCGTCCAACAGCCGGCTCATTCCAACAGCAGAAGCAAAGTATCTATGACTGTCACCCCAGACATTTCACATTTAACAGGAGGTGGTACTCCTGTCGGCAACGGCAGTGGTAAGAGGAAAGAAGTGGTTTCCTGCACACCTGACATGTCTCATTTGATGTATCCGTGGGGTGTCATGACCATGAACGGTCCTGGCCCTAGCAAACAGAAACCGAATTCTGTCAATCCTGCTATGTATAGAAATATGAATCGAGGGAACGCCATGAAATTGCCAGTACAGACGGCTTTGGCTCAACCTTCGTCTTCTGCGCCTATCGATTTAAGGATGACTAAGAAGCAACCTAACATCGGTAATAACCTTCAAATCAGCTTGATCCCTACAGGGGTTAAAAAATCTGCAATATCGAGTTCTCATGTCGGTCGTAACCAGCACCGACCCCAACAGCAGCGAGCTCAACCCTCTCCTCGTTTCAATGCACCTATTTATACCTTAAAATCTTCACCCAATTCTGCACCTTTCGTACCTCTAATCGACCCTGCCTTCCTATGTGGCAACATAGTAACTCAAAAACTTCCTAATTTCTCGGCCCCTAACCCTGCCACTTCTACACCAGCTTCCATTAACAGTTTTTACAAAGATTTATTACGCTCCCAAGGTATTTATAATCTATTACCCGATGGATCCACCTCCATATCTTTAGTTGGTGGACAATCAACCCCTACCTCAAAATGATAATCATCTACTTAAATTGAAGAAAATAGTTTTATTTTAAATTAATCCTTTGTCCTGGGGAAGATTATAATTCTAAAAAAATTAAGAGGATATCAAAATGTTTTAAATAAAGTGATGTAGAAATTCACACAGTATAGGTAGAGGGGGGAGGGGGGCAGTGGTCCTAAAACAGGGACTAGTTACATGAACTACGCTCTGAGCCCTAGTTTTCATTTTGTGCTGCCGTTATCAATATTTTTTTTTAAATTGACACGTCTATTTATGTTTATAAAGAACGTAAACAAGACAATTTTTAACTTATATATGCATATTTTTAGTTGTTTATAAGATTATTTGTTTAGAAAATAAGATAAATTTAGCCTTTTTTTCATTAAAATGACAAATAAAAAGAACAATAAACATGCAAATTAATTTATATTTCTGCACGTCATGGTTATCATGATATCAGGTCTAGCGAAAAATAACATGTCATTTATATTTTATAAAAATTTTACATTTAAAATAATTAATATTATTTTTAACAGTGTTGCAACTCCCCTTTAAAATAATTTTAATCTTGAAAATCGTGAAATAATTATTTTATATAATAAGGTGAACTGGCCTGCTCCGGTGGAAAAACGGTGAACTTATTAACAGGCCTGTCTAAAACAACTTATCTCGGGTGAGTTGGACCACTGTGTCCCCCTCCCCCCACCCCTACTGTATGAATTTCTACATCACTTTAGTTCAAAAGATTATATTTACTGCAAGTTGTAGAAAATGCTTATATGACATCCTTCAGTAATATATTATTTCTTAGTGAAGTGAACTGAAACTACGAAGTAAATGGACTACGAACTGAATGTTCATAGTCTGGTTTTGTCCTGGAGTTAAACCAGATATAGATACTTACTTTTTCAAATTGTATACTCATCTTGGGTGACGGACATAATTTTAGCGAATTTCCAAAGGGAATAATAAGCTTGTGAGGTTGGAGTCACTGAAAGAGGAGGCGGGTTTTTCAATGGATGAGATTCACTGATAAAGCTTATAAATATGTATATTTAATGGCGTTTCTATGAACACAATATTTAGATTTGAATGAAACTTGGTACAAAATCAGCCTTATTAATGCCGCAAACCCTATTGTTCATAAAACAATAGTTTATTGTTTTTGAAATCATTGCAAAATTTCTCTAAACCTGGGAATAATATGGGATCAAGCTGGAATTAAATATGAAATTAGCTACAATGTTATCTTTTGACGTGTATAACTTTATGCAAACAAATATTTGACTAATACACTTGGAAATACACTTATATTGTGGCAGTATACCACTTAAGAAAGTTCTAATACCTGTTATAGTTCTAAAGTCTGATACCACAAAGTGGCAAGGTAATCCAGTGCCCACACTGGATTACCTTGGTGGTTAGTAACTGAAGTCATTAGTTTTTAATGTTTTATGACTTTGTGAGTTCTTTAAACTTAGAAGCGAGACTAGGGAGAAATTATTTTGTGAAACTTAATAAATTAACTTTTAAAATAGCTCAAAAATTTATAGTGAAATATTTTATAATAATAATTACTAAAAATGATAATGTAAAAGCTTTATATTTCTTTAAACATTGTTACCATCTTTTGGTTTCTTAAAACACAAAGATAATATATACTAATTATAACTGATAAAATCACATAAAGTATTATAGAATTATTAAAAAATTAAATTTAAATTGTCAAATTATAAAGTAAGATGTTGAAAAACCATATTTTTAAAACTATATGTAAGAAGAATATTTTACTATAAAACTTCAAGCTTTTTTAATATTTATTTATTATATAGAAGTTTTATCACATTATAAGTGCTACAGTGGAAAAGTTGAAAAACTTAAAATTAAACGATTACTTTTTAGTATGTTTGGTAATTTTACTTTTTCGTTAAGATTTGAACAAAAGGGACCTATCTCAACAAATTAACAATTATCAACTCGAACAAAAAACTATAGGTGATAATTTCTTTAGAACCTGTCAGTATCCAATTGATTCATTGGACCCTTGTAATCATTTTGTTGCACTGATACTTTTTTTTATAAAGTATAGTTCAATTATTGTAAATATAGATTAATATTGTTTATTTTTATCAAAGTTTGTTATGTAATTGTGGAGGGGTTTAACAAATTTACTAGTTTATATTTTATTTGACTGATAAATTATTGTCTTATTGTTATTTTTTTTAAATTCTATTGATATATTGGTGAATTTCCGATATTTTTTTTTCTTAGGTGTGTGTATCAAATAAAAAAAAATAATGTTGTGCTTGAATTTTGGCTTTTTTAAGTTTTGATTTGATTTATTAGAGGTCAGTTAAGAACGGCAAAAAGGTTTTAGAGGTACTCCGATATAAAACTGTCTTCAGTTTTTATTAAAATAAAAACCTGTCAAGTTTTTAATTACTTTACATTTGGATTTAGAGTGATACATTCTTCGAAAGGGTGATTAAGCAAATCGTATCACTGTCTTGAACAGTACTGGGCGAGTGTTGACATTTCTTTATGATTTCAACGCTTAGTTATTGATTTTTTTTTCAATAACTAATAACACAGTGAACTAATTGTTTAGTGCCTCAGGAAATGAGTAATTTATTTATCTTCCTCCAATGAACACTTATTTTCTTAATAATACACGTATGTGCTGTATTGTCACACACACACACAAATATTTGTGTATGTGTGTGACAATTATTAATATACATACATGTTTGGACTGTACTAAAGTCAAAGTCAGGCTCTGTGTGTTTCTGACGTATTGATTGATTATCATTTAATAATCAGGAATGCAAAGAAGACTTTAACAAATACCTTTGTCCAGGTTTGTTTTAAAAACATATTATGAGTTAGCTTGGCTAGGTCTGTTTCTGTGACATAATTTTATATCAATTTGCCAAATTTGGATTTGTTATCTATTTCAATTCAAAATAGTGAACTGGAGTTCCATAAGAGTGTTAAGTCATGTTATATAATAAAAGTTTCATAAGAGTTAGGTATCATTTTTGCTGAAACAGCCAAAATCTCTTTTTGAATTAAAATGAACAGTATTTTGAATTTTCTTGTAAAACTTTTTCCAATGAATTATTTACTTTCTCACTCATACTTGATTAATCGTAAGTATCTCTCAAACTCAAGTAAAATCTTAAATAAACCGAAATTTGCAGCATTACAATTACCTCCAATTCAGCCAATGGAATGCACCGTTCTGTCATTCACATTTTGTGTTTTTTTTATTTCCATGCACCTTATTTAATATGCATATATATATATATTATATATATATATATATATATATATATATATATTATATATATATATATATATATATATATTATTTTTAATTTTTTAGGAGCTAATAGATCTCAATATTATTCTTTATTAATGAATTACATATTTATAGGATGATTGTTAAATAAATAAGACTATAAATAATATATTTTAATCATTTATTGTACAGATTTAAGTTTGTATAAATTTAAGAGTTCATAAGTTTATTTTATTTTGTTTGATAAACACAAATCAATTCTTTATAGTTGAAATCAATGGTTAAAATTAATGTTTATGTTAGATGCAAGAGCATTGTACAGTATTGTAAAGTTAGGAGTACATAGAGATGATATTTACATTATTGTTATGGTGCCGAATGTATTGGAATCAGAGCCATAGATTGTCATATTGTGGTTTTATTGGGTGTACTAGGTTGAATATTCCAGACCCCACCTGGAACATCATGGTCCTCTACTTGTGAAAATGGTCTCCTTCCTTAGAGATTAGAAAAATTTGTTAATTTGCAAAATCCATTTGCAATGATATTACTAAAGTCATATTAACAAAAATTAAATATTTATTTAGATTTTTTTTTAAAAAAAGTCTAAAATTCAGTGATAGAATAGAGCTTGGCATTTATGAATATTTTAATGCAGTTTTTAAAAGTTTGTAAACATTTTTATGGGTGGAGTAAAATTTAAATTAAAGCATACCAAAATATAGACTGTTTTGAAAACTATGTTAAATTTTTAAACATTTGGACCAAATGTAGTAATATTCTGTTTTTTTTTATTAAGTCTTTATTACTTAATTATTAGAAATGGGGTTGGGGTTTTGTTTTGGTCTCCTGTCTAGGATTTAATTTTATGAACCTGCAGAGTCTCTCCCTGTGTATAACTTGTGACAGGTAGATGACGTAAGACCTGAGGAACTTCTCCAATGCTGCCTATTTTATTTTCTTGTATATACTAACATTATTTTTTATTCTTTTTACCTAGCATTGAATTCTCTAAGTTTTTGATTTGCTGCCATCTCTATGTACTACAGTATTAATTTTTACCATTAATATATTATGAGACCTATTTCTGCAAGTAAGACCATCTGTAGAAGGTTTTTCTTTTGTAATTACTCTATGAAAAGCAATCACTATTTGTGTCATAATGAATAATAGACAGAATAAGTTAACCATGTTTAGCTCTGTAAGTTTAAAATAATATCAAATATTTTAACTAAATTGATAATTATTTCCATTATGTGCCTCCTCTATGTCTTAAATTACTCATTAAAAATGCTTTATATCCCTGCATGTATAAACAGACTATGACGAGAAAGATAAGTCAAGTATTTTGAGAACAAACTGCATACCTCAGGTGTCTTACTTTTTCTTATTTATGCCTCAGATTTATTGGAAAAGTATTGTGTTAGCAATGGAAATCCAATCTTAGGATTTCTACCTAAATCATCTGTTTCAGATGTTTATAAGACCGTTATTACGAAGTTGTACGTCTGTCATCATCGCAGCTCCCAGTTCTGTTTATGGTACAAAAATCAATCTGTAGGTTTTTGCGAGCTATCCTGGAAATAATTTATTTATTACATCATTTTCTGTTTATAATGACTAAGCAAACAATTTAAAAATTCATAAAATGTGATAAAATAATTGGACTATTTTGTAATTGGACACGTGTCAAGTTTCATCTCATTATTTGCATTACTTCACTTTCAATCGAATCACCTGTGTATGTTTTTTTATAGAATCGTAAAAAATAATCCAGTTGGGTTAAAATTTGATCAGGTACCTGTGTCTGTACTTTGATATCAAAATGCAGCTAGCAATTCTAGATCGTAATGGAATGTTTGTATTGTGATTGATTTTAGAATGTGTTGTATCAAATTATTTTACTAGATAATATTTCAGTAATGTTAACTTTTAGTTAAACAAAAGCTTCAACATGTTGAGGACACTCACACTGTAATTACATTGTATAATAAATTTTTACAATCATCATTGTTTTTAAATATACTTAAATTAGATATGAAATGTAAATATTAATTAATACTGTAACGTCATAATATAAATGTAATTTGTAAATAAATATAGATTAATATAAAATAATTTGTATTTAATCAAGCTTATTTTTAATTTTATTTTGTAATAAAAAATTATATATTTAGTATTATTTTAGAATGTAATGTAGTGTTTTTTTTATTTTTGAAAGAATATTGTCTGAGTGTGTTTTTGTATACCATTTTATATTTTAATTTTGTTTGTGACAGTTTGTTGAGTCTTTGAATGCAGTACAATAAACAGATGGTCGTTGTAAACATTTTCCTAGATGCTGACCAAAGTTTTGACTTTAATCAGCATCTAGAAAAATGCAGTGTTGCCTTTAAAATGATCAACACATATCAAGTACTTTAATTTAACATGTCAATTTCCAAAAATTTATCAGCCCACTCCATTATCTTTTGACAGGCCAACATCAAAGACTTATTTGAAGATGTGTTTAAATATAATGCGTCTTTATTTAATTTTGGAAATAGTTTTTTTTTCTACATTATAATAATAATGTAGGTGGTTGTGTTTAGGTAAATATTGTTGATTTTGCAGGAAACTTAAAAAACTAATTCTTCAATTAACTTAATCCTGATTTATTTATATGAATCCTTAGTTGTCTTTTAAGAAGACTTGAATAAAGCAGATATCTGTTAAGAAAAACTAAATTAACTGTCTATATTTTTATTATATGATTTATACATTAGTTTAACTTATAGTGGAATAGAATTAACAAGTGACTTTACTCATGTATTTTAGGCTTTCGATGTGACTGGAAATGTCAAAAGAAGAAAAGTTTAGCCACTAAGACTACTTTTAGCAACAATTGTAATTGTAGAGGAGGTTATGCCTCATTTTATGTTGATTTTTCATTGATAAAGGTTACATTGTGTGACAGAAATTCATACAATATAACAAAAACATTAAATTTTTATTTTTGGGACGGAAAGGAAGCAACATAGAGGGTGTGTTTACAGAACACTATGACATTTGATATTCTTTTATCAGTTACTGGCCATTGATAAAATATCGAGAAAACTCAAATTATTTTTTTTAAAAAATTGATTTTTGGTAATTGCACTAATATTTTAGGGGAGTTAGTTCACGTGTTATTCTATCTCACTATACTTTAACTGTTTGTAGTAATTTTTTAAACAATTTTTTTTATAATACCATAAATGATATATTTAATTTATTATGATTTTGATATATTTTTAATGTGAAAGATAAAATATTGTAAATAATTAATGAAAAAAAGGAATAATAAAATTCTGGTAATTTAATTAATATAATATTATATATAATTTGTGTAATTATTTATTACATTTATTTTTCCCTTCCCAAGGCAGTATCAGCCAAGAGGATAACATTAGAATCTGATGTGGTAAGGAAAAGTCCCGAGTCACCCCCAACTCCATTTTAAAATCCTCTATATGTTCTGTATGCTGTCCTTCATTTGAGTATGTCCATGCATTAATTAATGTGAAGAAATCCCTTTTTAACTCTTATTTTAATTCATAGGGTTTAGCCCCTCCCCCAAAGAAAAAAAAATATAGGAAATGTCCACCTGTGCCACCCAGACAGTTTGGATGTCATCCTGGTCAGTGCCTCTAATATTTTTATGTAGGAGTTAAAAACCCTAATATGAGCAATTCTTCAAAAGAGATGTTAAACCAGTGTTTCTAAGCCTTAGGTTTAGGCAAAATAAAGGACCCCTATACAGCAGCAAAATTATATGCATGTTTCTGACTTTTGATTGCCAGGTGAGAAAAGCTTGGTCTTAATGTGTAGCATGTGTTGTTCCTAGTTGATCATAAAGAAATTGTAAAAGCAATTATTTTTTCTGTGGGCTAGACACAACATGATTGCTCATTAAGTATAGAACACTTTTCTATCTTAAGGAGTTAGCAAATAGGGCTCATGTGGGCTACTTGCAAGGTAATCTCCCTCATTACTTATAATTATTTTTATTCCTCATTACTATCCCTATACTGATTTTAGTTACTCCCTACAATCCCTAAAATGATTCTGGTTCCTCATAATTATTCTTATTTCCCTTTATACCCATATAACTATTTTTGTTCCTCATTACTATCCCTATAATTATTTTTGCTCCTCATTACCATCCCTATACTGATTTTAGTTCCTCTTTACAATCCTTAAAATGATTTCTCTTCCTCATTAGTATCACTATAATTATTCTTGTTTTTCTTTACACCCCTATAATTATATTTGTTCCTCATTACTACCCATATATAGAAAAAAATTATCTGCCCCTCCCCCCCCCCAAATAAAAAAATGTTTAAGTACTCTAATAATAGATTTAAAAAAAATATCAATTAAAATAAAACAATTTTGAGTCAAAACTGAGTTAATAGTGTTTTGCATTTGTTTATATAACTGTCTTAAAAGAATATGATGCGACGTATTTATCTATCACTTGTGTAACAAGTGCAGGCAATTTAAAAGATTAGATCATGTTTGTATACCAGAATTGAAGACTAGAATATTTATACAATTCTTAGTTTGTACATATGTTTATTGCAGCAATTGTTCAATATATAACAATAAAAAAAGAATATCAATCATTTATTATCTATTTACCTTCACATATTTTTTTTTTAAATTTATTTACTAAGCCATTGTGGTTGTTTTAAGTATTAGAGTTAACTCAGTTTTAAAGGCTTTGGTAAGCTCGGAAGAGAAACAATCCAGAGATTGCACTGAGACGGGAATTAGTAAAAGATAAATAAATAAATTGTGGTAATAATAATAATACAGGAATGAAAAAGATAGGAATATTAAATAATAGATTTAGAATTTAAAAGAATGTGATAATAATATCACTATTGGAATGTAAAAGATAGGAATATTAAATAATAGATATAGAATTGAAAACATTGTGATAATAATATCACTATAGGAATGAAAAAGATAGGAATATTAAATAGATTTAGAAATAAATAAAATTGTGATAACAATATCACTTTAGGAATAAAAAGATAGAAATATTAAAGAATATATTTAGAAATAAATAAAAATGTGATAATAATATCACTATTGGAATGTAAAAGATAGAAATATTAAATAATAGATTTAGAAATAAATAAAATTGTGACAATAATATCACTATAGTAATGTAAAAGATAAAAATATTAAATAATAGATTTAGAAATGAATAAAATTTAATAAATAAAATGTAGTAGAAATGACAATGAATTTATGAAGATGACAGTTCCTTCTTAGGTGTCTCATAGGATTGTGGGGTAAGGTATTTGAGGATAGGATTTGGATGATCAGATTTTTTACAGTGATCCTTGGAGTGGTAAACGTCATACTTAACTTAATTATTTACTTGATTTTTACAACATTTATCCCACAACATAAATTTAGAAGTAAAATTATTCAAATTATTTAAGACAGTGGTAAGACTTCGGATGTAGGTTTTTTAAGTTTCAATGAAGTTATCTGGTTCAGCTCTTAGCTGTTTAATATTACTGGGAAAATTAGTAAAAACTTGAACACATGTATAATGAACATAAAATCAGGTTCTATGCTGATCCAGTAAAAAAAAGATTTTTTCTCCTATTAAAACTGTTATTATTATTACTATTACTAATTATATTATCTGCAAATAAATTCTGATTTTGCAAAAAAAAAAAAAAATACATAAGTTCAAGAATAGATGTCGTAGTGAGTATTTGATTTCCTTTAAATATTTCCTTATACAAATTTCTCCTCTTGTAGCCTCTTACGGCCATACATGGTCCGTAAGCTTCTCTTTGGTAACAGGAAAATTGATTGAGAAGCTGGAGAATTGAACCAAAAGATAATACCATATGAAAGTCTGGATCTAAAATGGTTATTATATATAATTTCTAAATGTTGTAAAGATGATTCATCGAAGCGTTTGTAACGGGATATAGAAAGATCTCAGACAAATGGGTCATTGTGTTCGAAGGATTTTAGATTGCACGATTTGAAAACGTTAAGGGTTAGAAGGCTTGGTGTAACCCCATACTTCCAGACCATAAGCCCACGATGGTTTCAATACGACATTATAGACACAAAGTTTGTTATAATTTAAACATACGATCTAAAAGAAGTAACAGGAACATAAGTGTCCGATGCGTCATTCTATTTTGTTTTAGTATAATGTTGCCAATTTAAACAAGGCCAAGGTATCGGACACTGGAGAATTGTCTATACCAAGAGTGACTAGTGATTAGTATATATTCTTCTATGATTATATATATATATATATAATATATATTATATATATATATATATATATATATATATATAATGTGTGTGTGTGTGTGTGTTGGAAACTGCTGTGAGGGTGCAGGATGCTGAAATCTGCAAAAAAACTAAAAAGAAAAAAACACTGCAGAATAGGTTTTTATTTACTTTTATTTAATATATCAATACCTACGTAAAATAATAAATATTTACAAAATATTTATATAAATAATACCTAAAATTATAAAATGTAAACAGTAAGTGCATTTTTCTCTCGAATGGGAATTAATCAATTTGATGAATTGCAAAATATATTTGCTGCAGTCCTTTACATTGATCTTACAGTTCATGTGAATAGTGTTATTGACTTGAGATATGAAAACAAGAGGCCTTCCACCTGTTGGTCGCTCCATGGGTCACATGGTTATTGTTGTTACGTAGCAGTTTTTAGTGTTAGTGGTTTCGTAAGTGGCATACAGCCTCGATAAAAGCTAATTCTCGAATCCATTAGTTGGAAAAAAATGTGATTTTGTTTATATTAAAACAAATACGTCAAACCAAGTAACCAGAACTCATGCTAATAATTAAATTTAACTTTGTATCTGAATTTAACAAAAACATTAGTAAAGTTATATTAAATTTTAGTCCAACCAATATATTGTCAAAGTAATTAGCCTGTTGCATCAATGTATTCCCGAAGTTAGTAGTCTATTGCATCAATGTTAATATATTTAATAGGATATGAATATATATATATATATATATATATATATATATATATATATATATATATGTAATATATATATATATATATATATAATATATATAATATTTGTGTGCGTGTGTGTGTTTTCTACTTCTGTATGAATGCTAAAAAAGTAATCCTATAATTAGTTTAGTTCACAGTAAAAAGAGATCTAGAGTTGACAAACTTGGCTCACACTAAATAATTTTCTGACCTCGAGTTAGTTTTTATTTACAAGCCACTCTCATAACTTCATTAGATTTTAAATACTTTTAAGTCTCATTTAAAGTGTACAGAGTGAGTTATAGGGATGTTGTTAAGTCCAAACCAACAATAATATATGTTTAACAGCATAAGTACCTCGAAATAATTCAAGGTATTTAAACAATGAAGTCAGTGGAGTAGGAAATTTAAAAAAGGAACTCCTTTTTAATTTAAAATTAATGTCGACAAAAAGAAGTAAATGTTGCTCTTGCGCAAAGAAAAAGCAAGCTGGAATCAGAGTGATCCTATTTACTCCTAGTTGCTGTTATGAAATTTGAGTCAATACAAGAGTTTTTAATCTTAAATTACAAAATGTTAATTTATCTATAATAATTAAATATTAAATAGAGAGCTTTAGAAAAATTAAAATTTTGTTTCATGGGGGTCAAATAAAATCAAATTATGCAACCAATTACCTACTGTTGTAACCATTATAGAGCAGTTTATTTTTATCGATAATAAATAGCTGTTTTTTTTTATGAATATTAGTAGAAGTGATTCAATGGATTATCCTACGGATCAACACATCAAATCAAATTTTACTCATGGTCTACAAATGGCCAAAGTAATATATAAACAAAGTAGGGAAACTCCTATACTAACCTGCGTAAAAAAAATTCAGAAATGTGTGATCAGCTGATAAGTAGCTCAAAAAATTAAAAATAGCTTGTATGTAATTTAATATGTACGTGCTAATTTAATGATTTTGTATTTAAATCTGTGAAATAATTGTTACAATAATTTAATCAAAGAGAAAGAGAAACTATAGTACAGGTAAATCAGATGTTTTTATTAAGATTTTGAAGAACATACAGAACAATTGTATTGCCTTAAATATAACTTGAAATTACGATGGCTTTTGTTATATTCAAAATTTATAGGTTTAAGTAGTAAATTACTAATTACAATTAATATTTGAAGGGAAAAACAAACACCACTCACAAATACATATTAAGTTAAGTATTGCAGACGAAAAAAAAGTTTAATTAGCCGCTCATTTAAGGTAATTTAAATAAACCTAGTATTCAAGATTCGCACTTAAACCTCTATAGGATGTGACAAAGCATATTCATTACACAAATATTAACATTTTATACTAAAATGTACAAAGAAATGCAATAAAAACAAAATTTTGATACTGTAAATAGTTTGTTTACATTTACAAGGGAAATCAAGATGGCTGCGCCCATAGAAAAATTTGTGCCAACTCCCTGGTGGACAAAATGTGAACTACATTTCAGGTCAGACAGAAATAGCATTTGTTTCCCTTCTTTTTTACTTTAACTTTAAGCTATAAGCTTATGAAACACTCACAGTAAACAAAACAAAATATATATTTAATTGCTTTGCAACTTCAGACAGCTACTGCTAGATGACCTTAGAATGATACTATAAATAGAAGCAGCATAAGTGATAACAGCAAAGCCAGTTTACTAGTGGTCTTAAGTAATGCTGCCAACCTAGCAATATACAATTTTCTTAAAACTAAGTTGGCAATAATTCAGGTTGCTGGATTATTAAGTAATATCTTTAATTAATGCTTGATTATTCAGTATATATTAATATAAATATTAGAGCATTATAATTTTGAAGCATTTTAAATTGTATTTCAACGTTTTGATAAAAATATGATGAAAGCAGTTCTCGTCAACTAAATGTAGATTTTCGTACTCCATTAACCTCTTTACTATCTAAGACCGATTATATTATATACTTCACTGGTTTTTTAAGTTATTGCATTGGTTTTTACGGACTTAAAAGAACATTAGTAGATATTTATGACATATTTATAAAATAATGTTTTGTTTTCAGGGTGATACCCCTATTTAAGACCACCAGTGAATTGGCTTTCGTGTTATCAGTGGTATTGCATTGTCTTTACGGTTTTATGCTCCTTCTATATTAGAATTATTCCAACTTTATGACATAAGGGTTTAGTCTCAAGTCATTCAACTCAAATCCTTAAAAATTAATTTTAAAACCATAACTTAATAACTCTAATTTATGTAACAATTATTAATTTTACTATTCAACAAAACAAATCTATTCTATACAGCCACAAAATCAGGATACAGATTAAATCCTGACGCGTAACATGCATATGAGAACTATTTGTTAGGGTTTGTCCAGTTTAAGAATATAATAATTTAACAAGATAGGTACTGGAGGGGGATACTAGACACTTATTTCCACTTTTGATACCTAATATTGCTCTACAACTAAGTAACCTCCATGCAATCAAATTCCAAATCAATTTCTATACAAAATCTTTTTTACAATTTTCAATGATACAACACACAAAATTGCTTTAAATAAATTTTAATAATTTCTGTACAAATTATTTTTTTTTCAAACAAATTCATTGATTGCATGGAGGTTACACTTTGAATTAGGTATTTTCATTTTAATTAGTTTCATAGTACATTAATATTTACACTACATCAAATTTTACAAAAATAAAAAATGCACTGATAAAAAAATAACTAAAATAAATTACAAATGTGAACATTTTTTTAATTAATTAAATATTAAAAAAGTAACATAGTACAATAATAAAAACTCTCAATTTCAATTGATAATGCTTTGGATGTAGGTTGTTTTATGTCAATGGCAATTAACCACATTTGTGCTCAATCATTGAGTGGCAATGCTCCAAGTTTGAGCATTTATTCCATATTTTTGCACATTAAATTGGAAGTTTAAAAAAATTAATTAAAATTTTCAGTCAAACATATTACAAGAAAATTTCATAATTATGCGCAAGATTTTTAAAAAATTACTTTCTAAACAAATAATAAATTGAAGATATTTAAGTAATTATTATTTTAATTATCAAAGCTGTTGAATCAATTGAAACCAATTTAATCAACTAAATTAAATACAATAATTAATAATTAAGAGCCACTCAAGAATTAGTTAAAACTCAATGTAAGGTAAAACAATTTCATTTTTTCTTACAACCTGTTATCTGAATATAAATATACATTATCAATCATTCGGATCAGAGCTGATAATAAAAAATAATAAATACAAATTTAATAGGCATAATAAAATTGTAATAATAATAAAATACAAGGTGAACAATAAGTTGCTGATATCCATTAAATAAAGAGATCACCTTTAAAATTATAACTTAAGTTTAAATATTAGCAAAGAAAGGTTTACTTATTTTTTTTGTATATTTCATAAATAACAAAAAATTACAGGGTTTACAAAAATTATTTTCAAGGGGAATTTAGTTATAAATTAAGTTTATACTGATGTAATTGTTGCATAAACTTAATTTGAAGTCAGTTTTATAGTTTCTTAATTGTTGTGTTACCAAATAAAGAAAATTAATATTTTAACTAATTCCAGCTCCATTAAAAGACTTAGAATAAGTTAAAATTTTAGAAACCAAAACTCGCCACAAGTTCATACACATACCAATATATCATTTTTTTAAGGAATAAAAATATTTTTTTATCTTTATTATTTAAAGGAGATAATTTATTTAAAAACTTGCGAGATTTAATACTACGCTATTTTTATACACTTTTTTCTATTCTTTGAAAATGTCATTACACATGGGAGTAAGTGAACAAGAACTTATTGAAAAACTATGAAGATGGATCTCGCAAAATATATATTTATTTATATAAATAAGTTAGTTTTTTTAATCATATAAAAGCAGTGTCGAAGGACTCGATCACATGAGGAGGGACTTACGTTTAATTTGGTTTAAGATTTATTTATTTACTTTTTATCTTGCTTTTTTGGCGAGTTCCGGAACAACCCTATTTATTTCTTTTTGTTATTTGTTCCTCTAGGCGGTGTGACGGGACGGCCCGAATTCAAACCGTAGGCAAATTTTCTTTTGTCCGCCGGTTTTAATATTTGGAAAGAACACATGAGAGTGTCGTCTACCGACATCATGGCTCCAGCATTATCAAACTCACCACAGTAGTTAGGTGCAGAGAATAGGGTAACTAGTTGACGTTTGGCAAAGAACTCGTAACCGTCCTCGACTACTTGATGAGCTCGACAGATGAGATCAAAGTCGTGTTTGTGTAAAAACTTGGCGACTACTTCAGCTCCAAAAGTAAAAGAAACACCCCGATCGTTCTCGCCCCAACCCATAGTATCTTTGTCCGGGTCTGACCAGAGGAGATCACATAGCAGACCCTGGTCAGGAACATCGGTGGGTCTCATTATTCTCCTGATCTGTTCCATACTTTGTAAGTCCGGACTGAGACCACCGTGACAACAGAATATCTTTTCGTCTACGATAGCCGCTACGGGCAAACAGTTGAAGCAGTCTGTGAAAGTCTTCCAAAGTTTAATATTGTATCGTCTTTTACATTCGTCGTAAAATCCATATATACGATTGATACTGGCACACTCGTGGTTGCCTCTCAACAAGAAGAAATTCTCGGGATACTTAATTTTATAAGCCAACAGTAGGCAGATAGTTTCTAGAGATTGTTTACCTCTGTCTACGTAGTCTCCAAGGAACAAGTAGTTGGACTCTGGAGGAAATCCTCCGTACTCGAACAGCCTCAGCAGATCGTAATACTGACCGTGAATATCCCCGCATATTTTTAAGGGCGCTTCCAATT
The DNA here is from genome assembly GCA_018340805.1 of Microvelia longipes. Classification (NCBI taxonomy): domain Eukaryota; kingdom Metazoa; phylum Arthropoda; class Insecta; order Hemiptera; family Veliidae; genus Microvelia; species Microvelia longipes. The sequence continues at coordinate 2,624,559 of JACMZG010001870.1, read as the reverse complement.
CTAAAAGAATCGGTTGAGATAAGAATATCTCTCTGGATTTGAGACAGAGCCCACGGATTTCACTCTCGGTAAGTTGAACACTCTTACCTGGTCGAGCCCCGCGCACTTCTAGTAGCCTCGCTATGATATTATCGATATTCAACCTATCCGTTTCACCCATACTAGATATATCTTTACGACGAAACCAATACAATTTTACACCTCAATATTTAATAAAATTCCGATAAATAAAAAGAAAAAATTGAAACGGAACAAATAAAATTATTTGCTAAAAAGCCTTGAAGGGAACATCGACGTAAAAGAAATTAGAGAAGCTAGCTTTAGCTAACCTAACTTGACTGACTCTTTGAGATTTTCGCAATCGATACAAATAATAATTAAAGAATCAAGATTTATAACATAAAATTAATTAAACTCATTAAACGAAAAATCAGCCAAAAATATAGTAGCTTAGTCCCAAAGGTAGAAAATTTATACTTAATTAATAGACAATAAATACGGAAATACTGGAATGTTTCTCTATCACTTCAGGTTTCCATGATTTTCTTCTTTTGTTAACGGCTAGTTTGGCTTCCCACCGACAGCGGCAGCATCGGGCAAACGTCTGTCATCACTACGCCTTTGCTAATTTACACGATTTAATTAAATTATTATAAAAATTAATAAAAATATCTAATGTTTATGATAAATTAATTGAAAATATCCGAAACCGGGGAAATATAAAAAATAATCATATGGTCAGGAGAGAGGAGATAGGGGCGGAGTCAAACTAAGCACCTGGTTTCCCTAATTTAAATTCAAAAAAACTTGAATATTTTAAACGTTTTGTAAAATTTAATGTTGTCCTTCCATTAAGGATCAAATTTTAATTTAAAAACTGCACATTCATATTAAGCTTGAATGAAGGTTTTATTTTAAACACCATACGGTTTTATTTTATTTGATTAATTATTTTAATTTAAACATTAATTTAAAAACTTTGATTCAAGGAATTTCAAGGGACCATACTTTCGGAATGTCTTCTTTTAAGCAGAGTTTAAAGCAGATTAGCTGTGAAACCTTGGTGCCTCAGCGTGCCTAATAGCACAATATTTTAGGCAAAGGTATTAGACAGAGATAATAATACCTAAACGGTAATGGCCTCAGAAAGGATTTCCATGTGGTGAGCGGTGAGCATAGAGATATTATTACTAGAGAGACCCTATAATAAATTTTGAATAATTGAAAAAGTTACCTGACCAGCTAGGGATACTAGATACTCCCCCACCCCTCTACAACCCCTATTGCAGCATTCTACAAACGGCGGGCATTTTTTCAGTGACGCCAAATTAAACCATTTTATTCAACACAGACAATTTAAGAACTCATGCGACAGACAATCATAAGAACTTATTTTAAATTTAATTTACTTAATTTAAGACAAAATACTGAAAAAAATAATTAATATTTACGTTGGATTGTAATTATTATGAAAAATAAAAAAAATACGTCATCAAAGTACGTTAGGTAGTTATGGCACCTAGATACCCAAGGAATGATAAGAGCTGTTGCATTAGTATTACTTGTAGTCCCTCTAAGTATTAGTCTCTTTGAATGCACACTCACACATTTGATTGACACACACACACATTTGCTTGACACACACACACACTGCATCTGCTTAGTTAGAATATAGTGAGACTTACTCTTCATAATTTGTTTTTATTTTATTTATTTACCATAAAACATTTTTTTTAATTAACATTTATTATAATTCAATATAATTAAAATTTTTAATATTTTTACCTTCCTCATTTATAATGTAGGTGTTTAGAAAACATTTTGTTGCGGAAAAATCCAAAACCAGGAGTTCACTTGAATTATCCGTTTCAGGTGTTTAAAGACCTTCTGAGTGGTTTCCACAAAGTTGTCTGTATATCTGTCTATGAGTGTGTGTTATCATTGTACCTTCTAGTGTATTTATGCTAGAGAGTTGAAACTTGGCACAAAATTTAATCTATAGGTCTAGTCTAGTTGTGCTCTCCAGGAAATAATTTTACATGAGGTCATCAATCGGATGTAATGATTCAGCAAACAAATCAAAAATTCATACATACATACATATACATATTTAATATATATAATATATATATATATATATATATATATATATATATATATATAATATATATAATAATATATATATATATAATATATATATATATATATATTATATATATATATATATATATATATATATATATATATATATATATATATATATATATATATATATTAAAATGTAAATAAGTTCTGAAGTTCCTTGTACCTGATATTTTTATTTTATTTTTGATATTTTTTTTTATAAATAACATTTTTTTTGTAAAATGTTTATATTTTATCGTCTGCCTCCGTGGCCGTGATCGTAATGGCATTCGATTTCGGCACCGGAGGTCCGGGCTATGCTCTAAGATTTTATGAATAGTATTTGTATTAAAAAGATTTCGCCAACTTTAATTAATTCTTAGAGTGTAGTGAATGCAACCCACCTGAGGTGGTTCCCGCAGGGTGGGTTTTTCCCTTTTCCCCCCTGATGGACCAAAAGGCCCTAAAACGGGCATTTTTTTTTATATTTTATTCTGTTTAGTATTTTATCATTATATATTATTTTATATTGCTGTCATTTTTTTCTCTTTTTTCTCTCTTTAAAAAATTATTAATTGTATTATATTTTATGATGTTATCTGTTTTGCATTATTGATGATTATTATGATAAACACTTTAGTACTTTATTTTATTATTATTGACACCTAGGATCAATCACAAATAATTTATAAATTTTAAATGATTTCATCACTAAATTTTTCCTGACTAAAAATAGTTAGTTAGTAACATCATTGAAGGATTAAATTTTAACATTTATTTCTTGTCTTGGGTTGATTTTCATTTTATATTTTATTTTTAATGTTGAGACTTGAAAATTAGAAATAACAATAGATATTTTCATTAGAGTTCGTTCATTTCTACTTATCGCACATCAAAACATTAATGACAGTAAATTTGTCATTAAATATGTTTTAATTATGATTTAGTTTTGGTGTATTGGGTAATTTTTTATGTCTAGGACTTGATATATAGAAATCACAAGTTCAAATTTTTTTCGATATTATTCTGACTTTTGTATTTAGTTTGGTTTTAGTGGTAAACATATTTATTATAAATATTATTATCACTAATACCTAACTGTCCTGTTTAATGAATATTAATTTGTTCTTTAGTAAATTCATGATAGTTGAGTGTAAGTGTAATATCCCATATTGTGAGATGAATGGAGAATAAAAAGTATAAATAGATTGGTAGTCCATTTTTTATCAGATTTTTACACTATATTCTTGGTAAAAAATATTACCAACTATTTGTTCTTTTTATTTTAAGCGATGATTAATTTTTTTTCAAAAAAAGTCCCTATTTAATCATCGCGGTGTGAATGGACCTCCTCAGAGGTGTTTGTTTAATTTGGATAATTTTTTTCATAGACCATGTTTTACATGATTAAATAAAAATTATCTATTTTTTAAATAAACAGTAAATAATATCAGTGAAAACATAAATATTTTGAAAATTAAATTTAGAGTATGTCTATTAATTTTTGACTTGCAGATTGCGAGAGATCTCTGGGATCTAATTGGTTTCTGCCAATAATTATGGAGTTAATACATTGCTACAAACTATGTCAAAATTAATTGCCCTAGTTGAGGGGATGTTATAAAGATATAAATGTTACAAGGTGTTACCTTTTACTAATGAAGTTAAGAATTACAAATGATTTAACAAACTTCTAGAGAGTAATGTCACTTAACAAATGCATTTTAAACAAAAGAATGACTATTCAGTGTTACCAAGTTTAGAACTTGGAAACTTCTTGTCAGTATAAAGTGTTGGCAACTGTAACTTTTTTTTACTGAAATATGGCTCTGGGTGTTGAAAACTACTAGATATACTTAATAGAAACATACTTTTTGTCGACCTAAATCGACAAATGTTTGCAAAGTAAATGTAAAAAAATATAATTTAAAAAACTGATATATTTTGAAGCATCTGACCGTGACGTGGTGAGGAGGCTTACAGACTGTAGTTAGACTTACTTTTATAATTTGTAAATATATACTTTAAATTATTTTGTTTTTAGTAGAAAATAATTAAAAAACAAATGTTTATTTTATGAAATATGTTGTTGGTATTTGAGAAATGATATTTATCAACTTAAAATGCTTTACCTTTATATCTGTTAATTAACACAGGATTTCATACCAGTTACAATTTTTTTCAACCAGATCCGTTTTAATACTCATACGAATGATCCGAAAACTGGCTTCCTCCTTGATTTTCTTCCAGGATACTTGTAGACTGATTCAGCAACTCTGCCCCCATACACTGACTCTACCCAAAAAACACTGACTCTAATTAATACATTTTATAACATGCAGGGTTATTTATAAATTTTTCTCTCGCTACACGAATCACAGACGCAGTTTCATCATAGTTATGTTTAAAGTTTTTCTGATAAATACTTATCAAAAACACATCTTAATTTTACTCTTAAGATTTGATACTATAGGAATTACATAAGTCCAACAGAGATTTCAGTTTTCCCTCTAAAAATTGTGTAACTGTACTTTTGTCTTAAAAAGTTCTAAATCTAATTTATTTGACAGAGATCGTCCCTTTGTTTATGTAATATCCTCAGACTCTTTTTATTTTTGTTATAAGAGATTGTTCCAATCAATGATATGATGTCCTTGTTAATTTAATGTTTAATAATGAATATCACCTTTATCAAACACTAAGTAATAAAAGAGAACTTGGCAATACCTTTTAAAACATGGATAGAATAAAAAAGTATATAATAACCAAATAAAAATAAATTAAAGAATAAACACTGGTATGATTTTGATTAAAAATTGATTCTACCCCCCGAAAAACACTGACTCTAACCCAACAACACAGACTCTAACCCAACAACACTGACTCTAACCCAACAACACTGACTCTAACCCAACAAAAAGTGGCATCAATATTTCTTCTTCTCCCCTGCTACCTCAGCAATTCCTCCTTGTAGAACTGACTGAACTCTGCCCCATGCACTGACTCTAATATAAAAAATATAATTTACCCCAAAAAAGTCAATAATAACACAGAATGCTTTTAATCTAAAAAATATATTATACGCATATGGATATTATTTAAGTAAAAAAACATTAATCCGTAAAAGTAGGATGTGAATAAACAACAAAGAATGGAAATAATTTTGTTAAAATTATGACTTAATAGTTATATTTTAATAAGATCTTGTTCCTTAGCCTACCTAACCAAAATAACTAACTAACTAAACCTAACTGTGTGAGCTCGTCCCTAACTGACCTAGTCCCTGACTGGGAGTCCCTATCTATGCAAGCAAGCCTTAACCACCCTTTCCTACGACTCTAACTGATTTAGGTCTCATTAAAATATAACATTGAACTTAAAAAATAATATATTTATAGATTCGAACTCTACAAAGATTATAAAAACTGGCTTTATTAAATCAAAATAAAAAAGGCAAGAATTATTTTATTATTCATGTAGCTTGGGCTGTGTTACAATATTTAGAAAAGTGATTTTAACCCCCCTAAAACACTGACTCTAACCCTGCAAACACTGATTCTAACCCAAAAACACTGATTTTACCCTCCCCCAAAAACTGCCTGTGCAACATCATCCTCGCTGCTCAATCTCCTCAACTCCCTTCAGCTACTTCTGCCCCATACACTGACTCTAAACCACCCCGAAAAACCCCAAAACCATTGTTATTCTTAATTACTTCATTAATACTGGGTATGATTTACTTGATATTTTTTACCCATGTCTTTCTGATTTTTGCCAAGTTATCTTAAATATTTTAGTATTCCCTTAGTAAAATTCATTAAGAAATGTTTAAACAAAAATTGAACAAACATTGAAGTAAGAAAAATCTTAAGATAAGAAAATAACTGAATTTCAGGAATATAAACAATAGAGTAGAACTAAACAAAATAAATTAGGTTATTATAATAACTTCACAAGATAAAAATAGTGCTTACAAAAATTCACAAGACAAAACAGATCATGTTGAAATAATGTAAACGAGATAGCAAGGAATCATTAAAAGAAGTCAAACAGATAAATTAAGGTAACATTTTAAGTAACTATAAACAGAAATAAAATGAACAACAGCTTACGTCTGCGAGACTCGTGAGATTTAGAAACAATTTAGAAATCATACATATTATTATAATGTAAAAAAAGTGATTCTACCCCGCAACACTGACTCTAATCCCAAAACACTGATTTTACCCCTCCCCCACAAAAAACCAGCTCCCGGCTGCACTTCATCAACCCGGCTGCCACTATCAACAACCAGCCAACCTGCTGCCACGCCACATCATCACCCGGCTGCCACACTCAACACCTGCTGCCACATCATCAACCCTGCTGCATTCACCCTCTCAGGTGTAAATATTAAACAACTCTACATATTCATGATAAGGACATAATATGAAGAGTGATCCAATTGTTAGATTGAAAAAGATTCTGAAGAAGTAAGAAAAGGCCCTTACCAACCGGTCTTGGGTGCAGTTTCCTTCTCAGTTAAAGATGAAGGCTACGCAGTTTTTTAATACAAAGAGGAATAAGTCCAAGAAACTATTAGGCATGATTACTGAAAACATGCTAAACTATACTAAATATTAATATCTAGAGGCACTTTATTCTGATATCAACCAATATAAAATTTAAAAAGTTAAACAATTTTGTAACATTTCTTGAAATTTAGAAAGGATCATTAATACATCTGGTCTAAATAAAGATATACCTTCTCCCTATTATCAGTTAATTATTTTTAGATTTTATTTGCATCTTGAGATCTTGTTAGAAAAATTAGAATATCGACAGAAATATTCAAACAAGAATAAC